>CAAE01014974.1:636888-722334 GCA_000180735.1 Tetraodon nigroviridis
CAATTTTAATATTCTAGCGTAGCTGAATGAGAATGTAAATTAGGGCCATGGTCACGATCGTGCCCCCTTCACACACCCATACACACACACACACACACACACACACACACACACAAACGCACACACACGGGCTTGCCCCCCTTTGTGGTGCTTGTGCAGGAGAAAAAGATCTCTTCAGGGTTGTCAGCACTCTTTCAACAACGCCATTCATCTCGGCCCTCCGTTCAGAGTGTGTGCAGGTGTTTACTGTATGGATGAGAAGAACAGGAGATAAAAGAAAAGGAGGGGGCGAACATCAGCGGTCTGGATGGCAGATGGAGGGGGGGGCGAAGACCTGGCGAGAGCGGGGAGCTGGGTGTCAGATGTAGAATCTCTAAAAGGGAAGGAATCAGATAGGATCCGATCAGACCACCCAATGGATGAAGGGAATCTTCCAGAAAAAAAGAACTGGAAATGAGTTCTACAGTGGCTTGTGATGGCCAAACACCACATCTCTATCCAGCTGTGTGTGTGCTTTTATAGAGACTTCAGAGAAGATACAAAAATACAGAGATAACAAATCAGTGATCAGCCTGAAACACCTGTATCCATGGTTACTGCAAGGCTAAAATAGAATCTGGGCCCTGGAACCAAAACCAAGAGTCCAATAAATAAATGCACGTGAAGTAAGTTCTCAGTTTCAGCTCCTCGCGACCACTTTCATTTCCTGTTCCAACTTGTCAGAATCGACACAGAGCAGTCAGGGGTCGTAACTCCCGAGGCGGCACTTTGAAGCTGGGCCTCACCGCTCTCGTGTAACCTACAAGACTCCTGATCGATACGCCTCAGAACTTATTTATGGGCTCGTAGGCTGATCACGCCTGCGACCCTGCAGAGGGTAAGAAGTTTGCTGGTTCAGTGTCGTTTGAAGCTGCAAAGAAGATAAGTCGGTCTAGATGATGCACACTTACAAGTTACACAGGTGCGTAGGTGTGTGTGTGTGTGTGTGTGTGTGTGTGTGTGTGTGTGTGTGTGTGTGTTTGTGGGTGTGCTGTAAATTCTCCTCCCCTCCCATCACATTATCCTAATGAAAAGTAATAAGGGTGCTCCAAATGATCTACACCTGAGGTTGTCCCAGAGCTACGTGAAATAAGATAACATTAACCTGAATTATACAGGCTGCCAATATACACACAGACACACACACACAGGGACACACACACACATCTTACATGTCATTTACATTCCAACAGGGAGTCACAGATACCATAAAGCCACGGTGACACAAAACCATAAACACATTCATCAAAGAGACAATAGATGTACATGCAGCATGTGGGCATGTGTGTGTGTGTGTGTGTGTGTTTGTTTATGTACATGCTTCATAGTGAGAACCAGCATGCACATGCACATATATCTCAGCCCACAGATGGATTAAAAAATTATGAGGATCAAAAAAACAATTACGAAATTACATGTCACCTGTGCCTGCAACAACTGAATGTTATATGTGTATATACTGTACATTTATATATCATAAGTATCAAATAACAATTTTAGTCAAAACAATTGCTTTTAATTCAATTTATTTGAGTGTCAAGCCAAAAAAATTGTGCCTGTCTAGTAAATATAGTTGGTGACCTCTGGTTTAGGCTCAGGGTTAGGGTCAGTGTTGGGTTTAGAGCTGGTGTCGGGGTTGGACATGCAGGGTGCCTGAATTTGTACATGTCTCCCATCCTTTGTGACAGTGGTCATTACAGATGAGTAACAAGAAGAAAAATGTGATCCTCCCTTTGCACGGAGTCGGAGGAGGATAAAAGCTCTGGTGAAATGAAGACGACAATGTTTGAAGAGCAGCAAATGGACTCAGTCCCAGCTCTGATGTGTGTAAATGGACCGATGACCCTGTTGGGCCTGGGTCATCGTTTATTAATGATTAATTATTCAGTTCAAGTTGTTTAATTTGACACATTGCTGTTAAGTGGGAATTTACATTAATGGAGCAAATAAGATAGAAAGTAAATTAAAAAATGGAATTAAATGGACAAATCTCAACACAACATAACGTGCAAAGAGCTGATGTGTGTTAGGTTCTATAGGCTTGTTTACTGCAGCCAGAGGTCACATGACAAAAAGGTAAGAAAATGCACAGCTGCTTCATCGTTGATGATGCCTGAGAGGAAGAGGAGGGAAAGGGGCAATAGAATTGCACCGCACACCACCTGAAGAAGATCTCAGCGGACAGATCCCTCCTCTTCCTCTCTTTTTCATGTTCTCCCTTTGTCTCTCTCCCACAGATTTATGAAGACTCAGGGTTCAGAATGAGTCCCCAGCTCTGTCTTTACCCTCACTCTCCCCGCTCTTTCATCCACTGATACTCGCTCTCAGTCATTTCCTGTCCCATGGCCCTAGTCTTGAGTTCTCAGCAAAAAAAAAGAGAAATAGAGGCTGAAGAAAAGGATGAGGGGGTGGGAACCGAAATGGAGGAGATGGGCATCTATTTTCCATCTTGCAAAGACTCTTTTTCTCACTTGCACTCACAAACTTGTCACTTCCTTTCTTTTATCACACAGCTGTGTAGTTCAAGGGATGGCGGCGGCCACGTGAACCAGAGCCACAAGCAGCCATTCGCTCTGCCGTTCGCCTTTCCTCTCCCGCCATCGTCATTAGAATTCCCTGGTATCTCATTAGGGGCATCCTGATCATCGTCCTCTGTGGGATGATTCCTGTGGGCTGTAAAGTGGGACGCGCTCAGAATACCATCCCTCCTCAGACTCTCAAACAGGCACATTCAAACACTTCATCTCATGCAAAACAACACTAGGTTTAATGTGAAACAAGACAGCAAATCCCCAGGCTCGCGTTTAGAGTCCTTATTACGGCTGTAATCCTGTTGAGCAGATTTTTGAGTGTTATACGAGGAGAGGAATATCTTTACGCTAGCAGCTAAGCGCGACATTGTTTCAAAGCACCAACTTTTTTTCCCCTCTTTTTTTGCAGGCATCATTCCAAACACATCATAATAAAAGCAGTTCGATTATTACTGACTTCTGCCTTTCAGGGTAATCATTCAGAACGCCAGGAACCATGTTATTTTCATACGCATTTAGCATGTTAGCATCTGCAGCTAAACCACCATATTCACCCAGAGAAAGCTGTCAGAGATATTTCTGTCTCCACATGGTTGCAATAACCCTCTTACTCGATTAGGTGCCATTACTCAACAAGTTAGCCAGCATTAAACAAGTAGCAAAGAGTAGTCAACAGAGCCTGTTACGTCATTGCTTTGCTAATGTTATTTTTCAAGTGCAGTTTGTGTATACATACAAGCAGCTAGAAAAACTCTGGGTGTTTCGTTGGTGAATATCTGCGCTTTAGACTTCAGCAGACTAAAGCGATAAATATATTTAAATACGAATGATGATGTTGACTGTATTCTGCTAGCAGTCCTTAGATGTGCGCTACACTCTAAGTGTAAACAGCACCGTTTGCATCATTTAGAGTGAGAAAGCCAGAGTGGGCAGGAGACAAAGAAAACGGTGGGACTGGAAACCAGGCTGCCTCCATTACCCCCTTGGCCTCTCTGTCTGGGGTGTATGAGCGGCGGACTCAGCCAGTCACCTATCAAAGCCCGGCTAATGAATAGCCCTCTAATCCCCTCATTGATATACGGAGAACAGGCTGGCTGCTAATGCTGTCAGACAGAGATGCGCCCTTATTCTCCCTCTTACACACACACACAGGCTGATATGCAACAGGAATTATGCATGAAATACACAAAAAGACGGAGTGATGGTGAGCACAACGCTATTCTGCATTTGTGCTCTGTTGTAATCCAGTTTAATTATTCCAAAGTGGATCTCTTGTCCTTTTGGAATCAGCTCTGGTGTGTTTGTTTTCATCGTGCATTCCTCTGTGAGCTAGCTTGACATGGGAGCGATAAATCG
The DNA here is from genome assembly GCA_000180735.1 of Tetraodon nigroviridis. Classification (NCBI taxonomy): domain Eukaryota; kingdom Metazoa; phylum Chordata; class Actinopteri; order Tetraodontiformes; family Tetraodontidae; genus Tetraodon; species Tetraodon nigroviridis. Next base: position 640,815 of record CAAE01014974.1, read on the forward strand.
CTACGTGAGATCGATGGAATTATGAAACTGTACATCGCATTGTCTTTCACCCAGTAAATCATTCAAGCACTTCTGTTTAGTCATGCTTAGCCCCCTCCGAGCATGTCTGTCTTTCATTTTTTCTCTTTGTCTGTTTTTCACTTCATTTGTATTCACTGAATATTCAGCCAAACGTGGCATAAACACACCCTATTCTTTTTATCTTCTGCTTTTTTTTCCCTGCTTGCTCTTTCATCCTTTCCCGTGTTTAGGCCAGATATCAAATAAACACAGAGACAAAGCCGCCATGCATGACCAGCGTAACCCTCCGCCCACCCCACAGACCCTTCAGCACCACCTGGCCGGAGATGAGTAGCATCTAGCCGAGCGGCGCTCCACTCCACAAATAAAGGGGGTTCAACTGTGGATTTCACATTTTATATTGTTTTTCTATAAATCTCTGCTTTTATATTCTTTCAGACCAAAAACAATTGCTCTCAATTGTGCTATAGTTGCAGTTAGCTCATGTGTTGGAGTTTATGCGCGCAGCAACCGTGATCTGAATCTGTTCCCACAATTTTGCATCTGCCTGACAGAATTTCAAATGTTTTCAAGAACACGGATATGAGGAAATACTGAGCTCTGTGGGCTAACATGATACACAAAAGGAACTCAACATTTACCCAGGAAAACGTCAGCACGTTTCCATCAGAATTACTAGAAAAAAATTCCCTTGACTTCAAATTTTCTCATAAGAAAGGTACCTGGTGGGGGAAAGGTGAAAGGGAGGTTTTGATAAAGAACACGTCTAAATATTTGGAGAAAAGAGTTGGAGTTTTTTATTGATTATGTGGTGCTAAATATCAAGATAGTGGAAAGTTTTGGCTTTTTGGACTTTTTTACTGCAATATTGCTTTCGAGGCTGAAGAACCTGTGGAAATGAAAAGAGATTATCAGGATTTTTTTACCTGGCTAAATAAACTCCTGCATATAAAAATTCCTGGAACTGTGACTGTAAAGAAGCACTTCAGCTTCAGGCCTTTGGAGGTCAAAGTTGACACAACGCAGAAGCATGATTTGGCTTTAATGCTCTCATGTGGGGGATGTGGGGGTCAGGATCCATTCCCAAAACATTTCGATTTTCCTGTCAAACTGGGAAAAATAACCCAAGACGCCAAGAGTTGGTTTCCTCTTTCCTGGCTGTTTCATCTCGCTGTTTCAAGGTCGACATTGATGGATTGCTGCGATGAGGCGGATCTTTTCTGTCGCCGTGTCGCACGCTGAAATCGGTCTTGTTTTCATCGGTAATAGAGACCACCTGGCCACGCTAACAAGGTTATGAGGAAGAGTTTCGGGTTTTAACCAAGAACCAAAAATCAAACAAACAGTGTGGTCAGTACTTTGAATTCTTAAAGAGTAAAGGAGGATCAAAGGTCAGCGAAATGTGTCATGAGAAAATGTCCCATTTTGGGAGCAGTAATAACTAAGTTATAACAAATGCCTGCATCACAAACAAATGCACATCCATCAACAGTTGAAATAATGCCTCTTTATTTGACATCCTGGGCTGAGGACAGTCTCCAGGGGACAGTGAGAACAGCTTTGAATGTGTGCTAGGGCAGATGTGGACGGACACGGACCCCTAATTACACCTGACACGGCTGACAAGCGAAAGAGTATGGTGGAGTCGAGGAAAAGATGACGATAAACAAAAGGAAAAGCGGATTAGAGGGTAAAAATCAGCAGCAGATGATACGAGGAGGTGAATTAATGACAGAGCTGAAAAAGAATGAGTGGAGGAAAGTAAAAAGAAGAAACAAAACGGCTGCGTTCTATTTACCCGCTGACCTAAAAGGGATCCAAGGACCCTGGTTCTTTATTTACTTTGGCACCAACGACTGTATATTATGGGCCTGATGAATATTTATTTATATATATTTCTGGATTTACTTTGTGCAGAGAGGTCCTGTTTGGTTTGGCCGGCCTGCAACTGGACCATGTGGTTTTCCCCAGGTCGGTTCTGAAGAACCGGACGGAGTCCAGAAGCCCAGCACGCTCTGAAAACAGGAATATTTTCTCTGATCTGCCATTCATTCACCGTGAAGCTGTGCTGGGATCAGCCCCGCCGGTGGAGGCAGCCACGACAAAACACGCTGGGATTTTTGTTCTCGGAAACATTCCTCCGAACTGAGGAATAATAGTGCTTTCACCTCCGCGGTATCACCGGGAATGCTTTTAGGGGTGTTTTCACCTTAGCTGAATTCTGGAGATCATCAGAAAGTCTGCAGATGTTGTGAATGATAAAGGTGTCATCCTGAATATCTCAGGGAAATTAAGCCTACTGTTGGAACTCCACCCTGCTGATTTAGACAGATGATGCAGGTCAATTCCTTAAAGTTCCCACCAATCACAGGTGAGCAGGTAATTGGTTTCAGCAGTCCAAACACAGATGCAGAGCTGTTGGAGGCCAAAGCAGCGTAACATCTACAAATCTCTTGTGTTAGGATCAATATTTTATGACTGAAGCGGCAGTCAAATCAAACCATGAAACAGAGACGCTGTGAAAGCAAAACTCAAAACAATGTGAATTCTCTTTGTGTGCTGCCAGCAGTTGAGCCGCAGCCACACACACACAAACACACACACCAGTTGGAATCGGCAGCAGAGTCAGTCGGGACCCTTATCCACGCTCAGATCTTCCCAAACCTTCCCTAAAACACCGTGATGCCCCGACTGACCCAATTTCCTGTGACGGAGCCAAGTGCTGCTTTGCGCTTTGCCGCATTTGCATATTTAATAGGAAATATGGGAGAAAAGGGCGTTTGGAAACAGAGCCAGAATGAACTGGCTGCATCTCTGCAATTAAAAGAATCTGATGACATCAAGACGTGAAGCCGCTCAGCAATGTGTTTCTTCACATGTGAGGGTTCCCGTGGCAGCGGCGGCCATCTTTGAAAAAGACGAGGATTATGTCTGACGTCGGGGGTGATCCTGAGGTGCCTTCCTGAGAGCAGCAGACAGAAAAGGAGATAACTGCAGCAATCACATCGTATATTCCAGGCTGCATCTGCGCACTTCATCTCCAACACGCCCTCCGCCAGGCCCGCAAAGTGAACTTCACCAAACCCGCAGACATATTGAGTAAATTAAGTGCTGCTGGAGATGAAATGCTGCAGCGGAGATGTTATCAGCCATGTGAACTCTGGAAGCACTTCAGAAAACACGAGTGGCTCGCTCCTTTATAACGCAGCTTCAGAGATGAGGGAGGCTTTTAAAGCCATAATTTATCAAAGAAAAACACTATCCAGTTTAACATCTTAGCTTATTGTTAACAATTGATGTGGTATAAAATATTTGTCATCAATGATTCAACATTCCAGGAAACACTGCAGGTAAACACTAGAAATATACACCAAATAGCTCAAAAATAAGCTGAAATGACAATCGAATCAGCCGCAAACATCTCCCAGATGTTGCACATTTTAACCACCGGGGGTGCCATTTCATAAATTGAATTTGTTGATGCATGCACATGCCTCCATATGTTGGTGATCTGCATCCCTAGCTGGAGGAACCCCTGCTGTAGGACAAACACCCCAGTTCGACAGTGGGTATGGTAAACCACAGAGCCCCCTTCAGTTCTCCCGTATGTGAGCGGAGGGCGCGGCGTCGTAGACGAAGCGAAAGTCTTCAAAGGCTCCGAGATTGCACAGTTCAGTCTGTGGGCCACAGTGTGAGTGTTTGTGTTTCTCGTTTGAGTCTGGTTTGTGGTGGAGGCTGAGTCAGAAGGGAAATATTGGAATCCCACCACCACCCCACCCCCCTCAGCACTTGTCTCATAAATCCCACGTCCTTCTGTCATTCCTCCTTCTCTTTTAGCTCTCCCATCGGTGACATTCAGTTTTTTTGTTTGCTGCCCGCTCATCATTAACTTTTTTCCCTCCTCTGCGATGCTTCTTTGTTTACCAACTGCTCCTGGTGTCCACGACCCCCACCCCCCACCCCCCACTGAACCCATTTCTGTGCAGCTGAACAATCGGCGCTCTGCCGCCTCTCTAGAGATTATTTCTGCAACATTGTCTGCCTGCGCAGGCGACAATTATGGAGCTAATTAACAGCCTTGTCTGCTGTCAGAAACAGAGTTAGCTTTCGCAGAGATACGAAACACCCGTTGTTGCGACACTGTATTTCTAACTTTTAGTACATGCGGGTACACAAAGCAGCACATTCCCTTTCTGGCGCATCTTAAGACCAACTGGTGTTTGAGTTGAGCAAATTGAGGGAAACGCCAGCTGGTTGGGTGTTTGGAGTGATTCATCCAAAATCATTTTTATGATCTTGACAACCTAAGGAAGGAGCACTTTTTTGGATGGATTTGATAAGATATTTCCTGGCAACGCCAGGCACTGAGCATAGCTGCATATGTAAGCTAAGTTAGGTAGCTAGAGCTGAAGAACAGGACCGGGGTCTGTCTATCTGGGATCCTCGCGGCGTCACCCAGTTCCAGAGGCAGCACTGGTCTTTGTTCAGCCCAACGCAACTATGAAGGACCATTGGGCCATTCAGCCAGCGCTCAGGGGGCCGGCACTCATGCGTGGCTCTTGATTATACACAGGCATCAACGCACACCGTACGCAAACACGCACCCGTGCGCAGATACCATCTCAAAATATGGCATGTGGGGACTTAAGTTTACGGTAATTCACCCAGTGTACACACAAAAACCTGCTGCGCCGCTTTCTTTTGTGACCCGGGTATAAACACACATGAAACTGGAGACGCTTGTGATTCAAATAACAAAAAAGAAACACACACACACCCACACACACACACACACACACACACACATACACACCACTTTCATAGGGCCCCTTATGCAGCCCTCACTTGTTTTGTCTGCAGTGTAGCTAAGTAGAATTTTTGCTTTAATAACTTCAAAGGCTCTGAAGGAGGGGCCACTCCGAGGAGTGTGGGTAATTAGGACTGTGGAAAGAGAAAGCGAGAGAAAGAAAAAGTGAGAGAGAAGGAAGAAAGGGGGAACGATCCTCTCAGCCACTACTGATGAATAGGAGGAGAGAAACGACAAGAACTAGGGGTCGCCGGGACTTTGTGCTAACACTTGAGCACACACACACACACACACACACACACAAACACACTAAGAGTGCTTGTTTTGAATCAGACAGTCTACATAGCCTTTACAGAAGCTACGAAACACCATTTATAGTGTAAAGACTAAACAGGCTAGATCATCGTAGGACAAAGAGATAGATTACTGCAGACATATGGCAGCAAAAATAAAGACAACCGCAGTTTTAACATGTGTGCTGCATTCATGTAAACTCCCAAATCATGAGTGGGGCAGTTTTTTCCTTCATATGGGAGCGGAAAGGGTGGTTTGAGAGAAGGTGTAAGAGTGCCCTCTGTTGAAAGATGGTGGATTAACATGTTTTCAGAGTAAAGGAACAAGAAACCACCATGCAGGGGCCGTGTGTGTGTGTGTGTGTGTGTGTGTGTGTGTGCGAGAGGGAGAGGGAGAGAAAAGGATAAGTGATTTTATTTAAGGGTGCTTTGGGGATCAACTAGCACATGTCACTCAGGCAGCTGCAGCTCAGCAGGGATCCAGAAATCTGCAGAACCGCTGATGGTCCTCCAGGTTTAACGCACATGTGTGCGCACACACACACATGCACACACGCACACAGAACACACACATTTTGTATGTGTCATGAAATTTAAATAGGTGTGCGCTGAAGCAGCATCTTGCAGTTTCCTGTTGAGATCAGATGAAGGATGACATCAGCTGCTGGTGATACGCAAATACATTTGTCCCCACACTTTGCTGCTACGCTGACATGCTTGCTTGGCTCCTGCCCTAATCCTGCTGACCTTAGTTCCTATTGGTTAAGCCTAGTTTTCCTAAAAAAAAAACCAACAACAACTGCAAAGCTGTTGGATAGAAGCATTCTGCTGTTTTTTGTTTTTTTTAAATCCTACAAACATATCTGTCGTCTGCATCCAGGTCAAGAATTCAGTAAATTTTCATGAACAGAAAATGTTTGGTTTCTAAATCATCTGGGCTAATTCTGTGTAGCTAATTGATTCTTTGACTCACAGACGCCACCTGTGCTAACAGACAGACACACGGACAGGTGGCCGCGTTGTCCTGGTGACAAACTCACGAGGAATCGATGAGTCTGGCTCCGAGAGTTGAGGTCTGGGGGGCCTCTGCTGTTGTATCTAGAGACAAAAACTCCCACATCAACACACACACACACACACACACCCACACACACACAAACTGCCCCCTCCATTCGACATGACATTTCCCCCTTTGCTAATGGGAGAAACTGTTTGATGTCTAATTGTAGCTCTACGCCGCAGCGCTAATTTCTTCACTAAGTTGTGGTGATCAGTGCCTGTTTGAGGTTTGAAGGCTGAAACCTGGGTGTGAGTTTGAATCCTGGTGTGACTTTTCTGCCTCTGTTTATTTTTTTCTGTGGTTTTTTGCCTTTTTTGTCTTGTTTTTGCCTTTTTCTTTCTTGTTTTTTGGCTGCAAACATCCTTCTTGCGTTCTTTGAGTCTGTAGGTTTTGGATGTTTGCATAAACCTGGAAGCATTTGGCATTATTTTGGCATAGTTTAGCCAACATATATATAATCAGAGCCGCTCAGAAGATGGTGAATACCTTCAGAGAGCAGACAAATCCGATTATTTCGCCTTTTCTGTAACTCGAGGAGTTTGCTGCAGTGTTTTTCTGCAGCACTTGATGCGTTCCACATGTATCCTGTTCCTTTGAGTATGGAAGGCAAAAACCTGGAAAAGAGCGCACAGCGGCTGCATCCAACTTCCCTTCACTGGCCTCCACCCGGGGGGCCTGTTCACCCCGTTCCCCCGTCTCCATGCTGCCTTCCTGGAGACTGTGTCTTTGCCATTATCAGCATGTTTCCTCTCAGGTCCACACATGGTGACACCTCCAACACCGAGCCTCCGAACGGCCACCCAGCCTCTGTCGTTTCCTCTCTGCCAGGCATGGATGCTGATGGAATACAATTCCTTGGCTGCAACTTTAAATCTGCCTTTAATTTGTTTGCTTGTTTTTTTCAGTGTTTTTCTCACTGTTGTTCATTTTTAAGGGCTTCATTATAGTTTTTTAGATAATTTGTCATGGTGGTGAAAAACGCTCTTCAGTAAACTGTAATTGGTCCATTATTTACAGCATGCTTATTGCTGGAAAATGAGTACTTCTCTGAAGACAATTATGTTTGCTGACTTCCACGAAGGGGAAGATTAGCTCTGGGCTTTAATTACAGCGCGGCGTTAATGCTTCCACAAACTGTTAAACCTTCCATGACTTCCATACTCGGCTGATCTCTGCCGCTGCGTCTCACCTCTGCTGTGGCGTGTCATCGGTGGTGGGAGGATGACGAGGGTCCGAACAGAGAGAAGGAAGAGAAAAACATCACCAGGTGGGGGAAGGAGCTCAGAAATAAATAGAAATATATTTATACAAGATCAAATATAAAGCAGGAGTGAACAGAGCTGTGGAGAGAGGTTTGTGTGTGTGCGTGTGTGTTGGGGCGGGGGCGGGGGGGACACACCAGATGAAGTATTCCTCAGTGTCTGTGGCAATCGACCAGAGCGCTGCAGCTCCGGTGATGGATTCCTCTGCACTAATCGCTCTTCTGTTTCTCTCACACGTTCTCTGCCCAACTCCCACTCACTCATTTATCTCTTCTTCCTCCTCCCATCCAATTCTGCGGCACGCAAACAGAAACAAATCACGAATTTAATGAAATGAAGTTTGGAAGGAGGACGTTTGTGCCATACCAACCCAACAGCTGGGTCACCTGACCACCATCAGGTCCCAACGACGTCCAGCAGGAGCAGCCGGCGTACCAACCTCAAGGAGGGGTCAACCGTCCTGACGGAGGTTCTGGGGAACTAGGATCAGTCCTGAAAATCTTGAAATCCAGGTGACTTTATTTTGATCTTGGGCGAACTGGCGAGCATGGCCTCCACGCTGGCGCTTTCATGGCGTGCTCAAATGCAGAAGTCAGGCGGGGCGGAATTCTCTTCAGCCGTTGGATAAACAGTCATCCTTTCTTCTACAGGACGCTTGGAAAACATGGTCACGGCGAACCGACCGACGTGTCCTGACAGCACAAAGGCCCACAGTTCTTCAGGGGAGCCCTGAGTCAGGACTGGATGGCCCCGCTGACAGGAGAGGGGTGGAGGCAGCGTGGAGACGCAGAGCTGGACAGCAGGTGGTGCGTCAGTGGGTCTCCTCTGATCTCCCATAATCCACCGCTCGACTCCCGCTTGAACAAACACGCTCCTCTGGACGTCTGAGCCAGCTCTCCCTCCTCGCCCGGGCTCACGGCGGCCTTGTCAGAGCACTGTTTTTCCACTTTTGCTTTGTTTGTTTTCCAAAATAAAAGCCTCATTGAGCGGCCGGGTGAACGCGCGTGCGGCTGTATTTCTTCCTGGCAAGTGGAACCTTAATGACCTGAGTTCCACAGCTGTCTCCACTCTGCATCAGCATTTCATCTGTGCAAGAGCCGCAAGACCACCCCAATGGGTCACACCGGCACACACCCACACACACACACACACACATGCACACATACACACAGAGGTAATTACAAACCCACTGAGAGGAGCAGCCATGCCCCACCACCCAAACTGTCTGTCTGACTTTCCTGCTACCTTAATTCCCAAGGTTGAGCACAAAAGCAATTAGTGTGTGTTTTTGCACGCGCATGTGTGGGATTTTTTAAAGCAAACTTTGTGAATTATGAGGACCTGGGGAGGCCACGCCGCTGCCTGAAAGCGCTGAACTAGCGGATTGGAGACAGTGCACCTCGGGGAGAGGAATGATGGCCTGGAGATCGCATCAAGGCCCCAGGAAGCTCGTCGGAAGAGCCGGAGAGGTTAATCCAACCAGGAGAAGGAGACACAACAGAAAAACAAATCATTTGCAGGAAGAAATAAACCTCCTTGCTGATGTTTCCTGTTCTCTTGATATCATTTCAATAGTGAGCTGTTGGAATAATCATGCAGAATGCTAAAAAAGAGGTATTTTCTATCAAAGCAATGGTTTTCTTTTAGGATAGTTGATCTACAGCAGCACTTTAGAAACAAGCTAACAGGTACCATTGCTGTGGTTTGCAGATATCTGTAGGGGCTGGTCGATTTTTCGGGGAGAAAGGTTAACTGGACGTGTTTACAACAGAATACAGGCTAGCAGCGTGTCATTATTGGCTGATTGGGGGACCAATGTTGATCCATTAGGTCAATTAAAGTGAATTTGTTGGCTTGTGATGTTCAAAAAAACCTGGAAAATATTCTTTTAATTGGGTTTTAATTCATCCTTTTATGACCAACGAATTCTCAGTTGGGTTTAATCACATTTTGGTACCTGCTTAAAGTTTTCTGTCAAACTGGAACATTGTAATTTAATTTGATGCAAATAGAAATGGCCCAAATTGCTGCAGCCTAACACAGCACAATGACGGACCTTTTTTCCTGGGGTTTAAAATACTCCAGCTCTCAGGAATTTATTCATAATTTGCAAAAACATCTCATTTGAAGCAGGTACTCCACACAAAGACCAGCAGCAAGACTTCCTATTTGACCTCTGCAAATTGCATCTGGACTACGACTGTCGCAGCGTGTTTCAGAAAATTAGCGGTTGCCCCGTCGGAACATCTGTTTGCTTTGAACTGCCAATGCAGGATCAGAAAGATGTTTTATCCGGAACAGAACGTACATTTGAGACATGTGCTGTGGCAAAAACTCCGCAACAATGTCATTTTTTTCATAAACAAAGCATGAATGTGGGTTAGCGTGCGCCGCGGCAGGTTTTTGGTTTCAGCCTGGCAAACATTTCACATGGATGATGGGGATCAATCCCCGCTGAATGGACATGTCCGTGTGCGTGATAGAGGGGTTATTGCTACGATGCGGTCGTCCCTGTTGGGATCAATAGTCGTTTCTCTTCGTAAACTTGTTTTGACTGTGCGTGCTACATGGAGCCATCGACGCGAAAGCCGGCCCCCGTCTGTCCACACGCAGAGAAGCCAACACTCACAAGAGCCCGATTTTCTCCATGAAAGACAATTAAAATGTTCCCTCTGTGTTCTTAAACTTTCGCCTTGAAATACCTTTGACGTTTTTAGCTCCGTTTGTCGGACCGACCTTATACGGTGCGAACCCTCTCCTGAGCTCTGACCTCCCGACCCCTGATTACTCATTCTGTCCCAACTAAATAAAGAGCCGACTGTCAGCGTCTTCCTCTCTTTGCCCTCCGTCTTCCTCCTCTGTTTCCTGGCTAGACAAGAACAAAGACGCTTGGCTGTCGTTTTTTTTTTTAATGTTGCATCAGCTTTTGGGGCCAATGTTTTAGAAGGATTTAGATTTAGAGGGAGCAAAAGGATGATGTGGTATGGTTATTATTTATTTTCTGTGGAAACCATCAGTATCTTGATGTTCTAAAGCTAGTAAAATGAAAATATAAATTTGTTGTTTTTTTTTTTTATCAGAGGGCTTTCTCTGCGACTCACAACAGCAGTAGCTAGCAGTTAACTTCTAAATGATGGCATCACCGGAGCCAACTGGTTTTATTCTTACTTGTGATTTTCCATCGGAGGTGTTTGGTGACTTAACAGCCCTGGGTATCCATCCATCACTTCCTGGCCTCTTCTCCCCACCCCCAGCCCCCCTGACATCCAATCTCACACTTCTCTTTCTCGTTGTTGTGATTGGCCTGAGAGGAGGGGAGAAGTTTACTTTTGGCTTTCTATCGGGGGGACAAAAACAGGAAGATTTATGCTCTCTTTTCCTGCTTTCGGGCCTGACCGTCATAGAGGGCTCAGTACTAATGAATTAACAGTTCATTTAATCACAGCGGTTGAGCTTTTCATCCATCAGAGCTGTTGTGACTGACAGTGATGAAGACTGAAGCGTCTGTCAGCGCTGCCGGTGGGACCAGCCTGGTTGAGGTTGATGGATCTATCTGGCTAGGAGCTGAATAGGGAGAATATGTTGTTTTCGCGCAGTGCCTGTCAAGCCTGCACAGCCCAGGGGCGAAGCACGCAGCGTATTCACATTAGCATCCAGGCCCCGGGGCCACAGCCTCAATCTTGGCTGGTGTGGGCTGATGTCAGGAGGCAGGAACACGGTGGAAAAACGAGCCAGCTGCTACACGGAGAGATTCCTTATTTCGTTAAAGGTATGATTGATGCGCATTAGCTTCATCTGACTGCTCAGGGAAGATTATTATTTCATAAATCGAGCAAATTCTTCTTCTTGCATTTTTGGCTAAGCTAGCTGCCTGGCTCTTGGGACAGCACTGCAGCGAGTCCGGCCAACGTGGACCGTACCACATGATGGATTGCAGTGAATATTGTTACAAGCATCCTGAGATCATCATTAGACAGACCTCAACAGACCGACACAGTGGACTGACACAAAATGTTGCTCTTAAAGGTTCCCCAAAGATCCCAGCGTAGGGTTGTGTTGCTCGGTCTTAATAGTTCCTGAAGAAAAGTGAAAAATGGATAAAAACTCAGCTCTTCAGGACTCAGATAGCTGTCAAATATGTTGGTATAGTCGGATTCCATATCCACTGCACATTTTTTTAAACCCACATTTATGTTCCTTGCTGTCCCTGATAATTGCCCGGGGACCTCAGGATATGCCAAACTTATTTCACCTGCTTTTTTTCTCTGGGTAGAAATTCCGAACCTCCAGAGGAACTTAACTGTAAAAAATGCTTCTCATCATCCTCGCCTGGGGATCGCTCAGTGGCGTTTCACTCTCTTCCAATCAGTTTAACAGCGTCAAGCAGGACAGGCCATCTGGTGGTCCTCAGGGAAAGTAAAAAAAAAATCCAAGTTAGATCTACACACCTCCGAGGACTGCAGTCAATAGCCATAAATCTGAGCGGGATTTACAGGATCTGCGCTGAGCAGCAGATGCCGAGGAAAGGCTATCCGTCCTGTGTTCAGCGCAGCGTTCCAGAGGTCGCTATCACGTTCCCAGCAGTCGATTCCCACCGCGAGCATCCGCGGCTGGAGAAGGACAGCTGCCAGAGCTTCTCATCTAACAGCTGCTCACGAGTCTCCGCGTACGATGGGGTGGGCCTGTGTCGCAAAGAGCCGTTGGCACGCTAGCGTTCCCGGCTGTGGACTTTTGGATTTTTATACTCCAAAGGAGAAGCCTGCTGTCCGGAGGTTCAGAGGGGCTTTCAGGCATTTCGGCCTTTTTTTCATCCACCAGGCTTCCCTTTCTTCCTTGGTCCTGTCAGCTGACAGCTTCTGGTTCTGGACTTTCAGCCAGTGGAAAACTTCTTAACAGGTTGTGTCGCTGCGACGTGACCTGGAAAGCTCTGAAAACGCAACACCTAGCTCAGTTTTCCCAGTTTGTTCCAGAAAGGATCCCTGTTGATCAAAGGGTTCTGCAGACAAAGAGCAGCAAACATGCATTTTTAATCTATTCATGCAAATGAATTTATCTGGATGGAGGCTTTAAATTCACTGGCCCTACTGTCTACATAGAGCAAGAACACAGAGACGGAATGAACGGATGAAGCGCACGGTTGATGATTTGCTCGTTAACAGCCTGTAAGAGGAGGCAACCGTTAAAATATGACCCGACAGACAGCGCAGCGTGAAGGTTGCTCAGCTGTTTTTTCGGTGATAAACAGATCTTCTTTATTGCCTCTCAGACGCGGCCTCGCTCCTGCAGCTCACCGTGGCGACAATCATGACTGATGGCTGCTTGAACGGGAGGTGAAGCACGGCTGCGGAGCGCTCGTTATGACAGGTTAGCCAGACAGTCCAGAAGCAGGCGGCCACCACAGCCACCATTGGGACAGATCGGAGGCATCTGGCATCTCGGACTGAACACGTTTTCTCACACGCCGCGGTAACGAAACGGCCTCCGGGGACGAAGGGCGGCGTTTCCTCTCCGTGACTACGCTGACTCTGAAATCAAACCTGAAACTGAAATCTGACCGCGGGCCCTGCAAATGGGATGAGAGGGGAGGTAAAGGAACCAGACGGCTCCTGAAATGCTTGGTGAAAAGCAAAAGTCTTCGTAAACAACTTTCTTTGCGCGCGTCGCTGATCGAGACGGCTGATTTGGAGCGACAGGCAGCTCAACACATGCTAACCAGAAAGTGAGCCAGAGCTCAATATCAATTAGAGGCAATCCAAACCAGAGACAAATAAAGACGTTCAAGTGGGGAGTATCGACAGACGGACCCTCTGGTGGGTCATTTGAGGCCCCAGTGGACTGTGGCTGAGGGCCACTGCACACAAGCGAGAGTCGGTGGCCTAATGAGAAGTGAAGGGTAAATAAACCCAAGTGGTGAGACGGGACAGACCAGCCCAACCGTCACACCAGTGCTTCGTTTACCAGGAAGTTCATCACAAAGGGCGCAACTTTCAAAGGAGACCTGCCGCCATCTTGAATCGTTTCCTGCAGCCACTCAGATGATTCTCTTTATTTCCTGTAAAAATATGTAGACGTGCGCCGGTTGTTCCAGCCAGGGGAGCAGCAGAAGTATGTCAGGCTAAATAAACAGGGTGTCTGGACCCTCCCGCCTCCTCGGCACTCCCTGCAGCCGCAAGAAGGAGACGCTGGTTGGGTACAGGGGAATCGCAGCGATGCTATTAACGCTAGGCATCCATCACGTGGACATGTTGTACACATGTCTGGGAACATGGAACAGGGGCTGGAATGAGGATAACAAGCTGGAGATACTGGAAGGCTGATAGCATTGCTCACGATTGACGCTAACGACTTTATTACTAAGCTCTGGCTGGTGCGTTTATGAACACTCTGTTGTCTTGAAGGAGTTTTCAAGTACCTTTTTCTTACATTTCTTGTTCATGTAGTTGAATCTAAAGTATCAAATCTAATTATGCCCTGTCAAAATCAAATCAAACTCAAGATTGGGGAGGGTAGTTTGGGTGGGGGCTTTTACATCGACTCCCACACGACTGACATGTTTCTGCTTTGTGTCACTCTGCAGCAGCCTGACATATTTAGGCAAAGTCCTGACTAATCGTCTGCCTGCTACTTTGCCAGAATGGATGAGGAAAAGTCACGACTGACAGAACATTAATGGGAAAAAATGAGGAATTTCGACAAAACGAGCCTAATAGGGTCATATTTGGATTTAGGGTTAAGACAGGGTGAGTGTTTTAATCCCCCTATTGTGAAGTTCTCAACAGAAGTCGTGTTGTGGCGAAAAGATTAATATTCAGCTGTTGAGATAAAGTTTGACTTTTCAGAGTTTCATTCGATTAAAATGTACTTTATTTAATAAGGTCACAGCAGCGCCATCATTAATGCAGAGCACCGATGAAAGGGTCAGATTCAGGAGATTGTGTAAATATGTAAAATATATTAAAGCGGTTCCACGTGACTCATTCAGATCCTGAAACAGGTTGTGCAAGGTCAACACGTCCACTGCTCAAAGTTCTGTGTTTTAAAGAATTTAGACCTAAAAAGAAAACATGTGTGAGGTTTTTGAAAGCCTTTTGATGCAGACTGCAGAAAACACACACTCTGGCTTACACATTGTTCTCAATTAAGTCCTCACCTGTCTGATGTGTCTGTACGTCAGCAAACGGTGACGGACGGAAGAGCGGAACGCTTTCTGAAGCCTGCCTCGTGCAGATAAGAGAATGTGTCTCCATTTAAGTGAAATATGGGCAAATTGGACAGCCGACCCCAGCGTTTGCCTCATCAGGAGCCCCGCCGGAGCCGGAGCCGCATCCAACCAGGACAGCGGGAGAATCCCAATGAAGCCCAGAAGACTCAGTTGATACCGGCCTGGGATGGATGCAAAGGAGGTCTGCAGAGAGGAGGAGGAGAGGAAGGAAAATGAGAGGCAGGGGAAGGGAGGGAAGACTGGAGGGAAAGGACGGTGATGGTAAATAAGGGAAATAGGAACAAAGCAGTACATAAAATGGAAGGCGAGCAGCGGAAAAGAAAGAAAAGGAAGGGATTAGAAAGAAAAAAGACTAGAGAAAAAAGCCGAGTGATTGTAGTCTTGGCTGAATGCTCCTCCTTTGGTTAGTTAGCTAGCTTCTGAGAGATCAAGCCCTCCTCTTCATCCTCCTCTTTTATCTCTCCATCACAGCGGAGCAGACCAGACCTGAGACTTTCCACAGAGAGAAAGAGAAAATATCTTCTCTCCCAGAAGGTCACCGCTAGAGAAGGAAGGTCAGTGAGACCATCACACATGTATCTCCAGCTTTGAATGTCTTCAGAATTCTGGGCTCTTTTGCATGAAGGAAAAACTCCTCCCTGATTTTGGAAGTTTCTGGTCCTGGCTCTCCTGGATGTGCTCCTGCTGGGAAGGGTTCGAATTAAACAAAGAAAAAGTAGCTTCTTTAACCTTCAGTTCATGGTCCAGTTTAGTAAGAACAACCTTAGCTTTATTCCTGGATGGATTTTCCAGTTTGGAGCATTAACAAACACATCAGAACCTAGGAGGAAAATCGATTTCAAACCATGCGCAGATCCTGAGGTCGGCGTTCGGAGGAAGAGGGATTATCTGGAATTTTCTTGACTCCGTTCAGCAAAGTTCAGGGCAGCAGATTGAGATCAAAGCCCCGCGGTCAGCTGTGCGCCATCATGAAATCATTCAATTAACACCAGGAGACCCCGTGATCTGGAAGCCAGCAGGGAACCGAGCGAGGAATCTAAGCCCCGAGAATGAGAGGAGACAAACGCTGAATCAGGGAAAATGGCAAACGCGTTCACGGCAGCGGGAGCATGGAAAGAGAGAGAAATCAAAAAAGGGAATCTGCAGAGGAAGAGTGGATAACTGGCAGAGGACAACAAAGACAGAGGACGTCCAGCTGATCTCCACATGAATTCCACGGCTCCCCTTTGAAGAATGGCTGGCAGCGGAGGGCCAGATGACTCTTTCCTGGAAGAAATGCAAAGTGACAGATGTTTCACTCCGGCAGTTACAGAAGATCCTTCCCTTCAGTCCAGGTCAGCGGCCAGCTAAAGCGACGTGAGGAAACAGACTTAGGAGCGCAGACATTTGGACGAGGCGGTCCAGCCACACCGCTACGTGTAGGAGTGTAAGTGTGTGTTCATAGATGCAACACTGAAAACACGCTGTGGCGTGTTAACGCCTGGCGCTGTTGTGTTTATGAGATAATGAGGCAAACGTGTTTATGTTCTGTTGGACAGGCTGTTTCAGCTGTCGCCTGGTTCTCAAGATCTCCAAAATCCTCTGAAGGATGTTGGCTGAGCAGTCTAGGATAAACTAGCCTGATACACAATATATACATTCCAAACATTGTTGGGAATTATTGACAGCAAACAGTCACAGGAAACAGATTTGAAATGGAACTACAAATTTAAATTACAAGTTTCCATGCCTGGATGATCGAGGCAACATGTGTGTGTTTGGAACGGTTGCTTCAGCATCACCTTAGCTTTCCTTAAACTCAGCATTAGCGTTAGCGCGCAAGTCTGTTTCCGAGATCTGATGTCTGGCATGGCACTGAAGGTGCGTGTGTGTGTGTGTGTGTGTGTGTGTGTGTGTGTGTGATGTGTGTGTGTGTGTGTGTGCCGTGGGATCAGGACTTGAACAGGTCCTCAGCTGAACTGAGCCTCCATCTTTTCCATCTCTCAGCTTTAAGAGCAACTGTTGAATGATAATCAGCTTGATTCTGCCGGTTCTGGCCCGGCCTCTGCTCCGGGGCTCAGCGGGACTCGTTTTGTCTGCGGCAGCCATCGATTTGCCTCCCCCCCCGCCCCCGCCCTGTTTGGCAGCAACAGGGGAAAATAAGAGCTATGGATTTGTGATAATAATTCAAAACAGCGCCATAGATTTTTGCTGTAAAGCCAAGACTCATCGATCGTGTACCTGCGGCGCGTCTCTGCAGCGCCAGCCATGAGAAAAAGCATCCGTTTATTCCTGAGGGTGACATCAGACGCCCAGGGACACATCGGGATTCCATTTTTAATTTCGTACATCAGCAGCCGCCTTGCAGTCGTCTCTTTTCTGTCGTAGCTCAGTTGTGTTTTGATTGGACCCTTTTCCTGTCAGGTCTTTTTTCTGGCTGATTTTCCAGCAGGATAAACTGTCTGTTTGTCCTGGCAGCACCCTGCGCCATCAAACAAAGGCGACCTTCAGCTTCTTGCCGTCCTGTGGCTCTAGAAACCATCAGTTGTTGCTTACTGGTGGAGGTTCCTCTAGAAGCCCTTGTTCTCGCAGCTGGTTCTGAACAAAACGCAACAAAATTACATTATTACGGAGCCGATCGGCTCTGCGGACGGTGATGCTCGGCGTATGCTTTTTCAGCCTTTTTCTCCAACCAGCCAAGGCCTGCTTCACCTCAGCGGAGCCGTCACTTCCCTCCAAACGGAGGTGCGGCTGTCAGGCTGTCAGGTTGAGTTAGCCAACTGGACCCGGAGTCCGCCAACACCTTCGTTTTTAACATCGCTAAGACGGAACCACCTTGATTAAAGCTGATATCTCCGTTCTCTGGGATGCATGACTGATAACCTGTCAAGGATCCAAACTTTTCTCCACATCCTTGTAGAATGGAAGACTCGGAATAGAATTTTTGGATTAGAATTAATTTGAATTTTTGCTATACAGTTTCTTCGTCCAGACACTGATATAGCACACACAAATTTAAAAAACAGAAAATAAAAAATCACTACAATGAGATTAATGCAGGAGAAACTAAATTCCTGTTTACCAGCAGGCACAGAATCCAAACGCGCCCTTTCTGAGGCCCCACCGCGGCGCCGTCCAGGGCCTCGGTGGAACAGGTAGCGTTGCCCGCAGGGCCCGGTCAGGAGATTGTCCCCCTCAGCCAGGAACCTGTCTACAAAGACAGGAAGTGGAACCCTTCCACGTGATACCGGGGCAGCGCCAGGCCCCGGGGGAGGAACATTTTAGCGTGGCGCCCCCTGATAGATCGGAGTCAGTTCCTGAAAGAAGTGAGCGACTGCAAGGACGTGTGTGTGGCAATCAGGGAGACGCTCAAAGGGACACGAAGTCAAGTGTGTGTGTGTGTGTGTGTGTGTGTGTGTGTGTGTGTGTGCGCGTGTGTGTGTGTGTGTGTGTGTGCGTGTGTGTGCGGGGTGGGGGGGCGGTCCTTAGTCATTGTTTCGTGTTATCAGATTAGGCCTTTCATGTCAGCATGCCGATGGGCTTTTTCCCTTTTTCCTTTCATCTTTCCATTTCTCCACGCCAGCTCACGCCCTGCAAACAAAAGCTGCAGCCGAGCGTGAGAAGGCGACCGGTGCGACCTGCACGGCAACAGGCCGGTGGACATTCAGCTCCACGGGTCAGAGAACGGGCTGTCGAGGGTGAGCTCGTGTCCAAGCATCTCCAAATGACTTTACAGGGGTTTTTCTAATCACCTGGGAAACGTCGGAGGGGCAGATTCGGTAAATCCTGTTTTGACAGCCTGGTTTTACATCACATCTGACCAGGATGAGATAAGAGTGTGACTATAAATAAAGACCAAATGTCTCCGAAGCAGCTGTGGCGTGGGGGCGAATATTTGAAGAACGGCTGATATTTTAATGCTGATGAAGACCAGGAGCAGCTCGACATTTTGCACTTCGCCTGGAATCCCCTGTGGGCCGAGCCGGATCCGTCACCAAGGTAACCAGTGGCTTAAAGTGCCTTCTGGCCTGATGTGGCCGATTGTGCGGCAGACCTGACCTGATCCTCCCGTTCCTTTGCCTCATCTCCCCAAAATCTGCACGTGTTCCTCTGACCCAGAAGCTTCTGGTGTTTTCCTGCCTGTCAGTCAGACAGTCATATCAGAGGACAGACACGGATACTTAATGATGATCGATTGTATTTAATGATGCACCGAATGCTGTGACACCCATTAGCATCAATACTGACCTCATCTGGGTCACGTGACCTGAGCAAGAGTCATGTTTTTCCTTCAGAGTCCACTCTGGAACCCATCCAGCCATCAGGGGATGCTGCTGTTTTTACTTTCCAGCGTTAGCATATTTAAACGAGATAGCATTGGGGCCTTGGTCTAAACACACTCGCACAGGCTCTGAAGGGATCAAAGATTTTAAAGTAGCGGTGAGTATAATGCAGCACGATTGCTCGCATCTGTTCTTCATTGAGTGTGTTTATGCGTGTGGTGATGAATGAGCGACTCAGCGAGCGCTGCGTTCAGACGGTAATGACCAAACTCAATTAGTCCGACTGTTTCCTCCGGTGTTGAGCAAAGCCTCCGGTCTGCCACTTTCTGCACGGCGAGACTCATAAATCCTGATAATTTCAGCTAACGAGAGCTCGCCGCCGTCCTCGTGAAAGACAAACAGGTACTCGCACGGCGTCGAAGAGCCTCCGACACTCACACAAACACTGGGAGGCTCTGTTTGCAGTGGCAAAGGGGGTAATGATGGCCCACATCTGAGAAAACAACCGGTGGAACAGTTTGGACACTGACAGGCAGAACACACACACACACACACACACACACACACACACACACCAATTACCTCAGAGTCAATCGAACACACTTTCTTTCTCCAAAAACTGTTTTTACATGCTAATGCTAACTTACTCATGCTTTCCACGTGTTACGACAGCTAAAGGCTAAACCCGAGTTTGTAAAAGCTTTGTGCGCGTTAAAAGAGCACGTGCACGTTCCCCCGATCGGTCCCCGGTCTTCACCTCTTGCTGAGGCGTGCACGCCAAAGCCAGAGGCAGCGTCACAACATCAGAGGTCTTTAGGATGGCGGGATGACATCAGAGGTGTTGGGACCTGGAGGGAAAAGGCGTTGGTGGGAAAAGGGCGGGACAACAGCGGGTTCGCCGCGTTGTGGTGTCGCAGCACCGACCAGAAGCTTAATGTGGTCAGAGAGAATTGGGAAAGAAATCCGAACTGGCTTGTGTGAGTTTTCCGCTGGGATCAAGCTGACAGGGTGTTGTGATCCTGAGTATTCCCGTCTGATGATGACAAGAGGCCATGAAATAAGCTCTGAATTTTTCATTAGAAGTTTCTAAAAAAGGGCAGAAGTGTTTTTAGCCTGGTTTCTACCTTTATTATATTTTTCTATTTTCAATTTTTTTATTTAACACACAACCACATGGGTGTGTGTACCCACAATTATTTCATATATACCAGAACTGTAGAGAAAACAGGGAAAAGTTCAGGTTTGGTTGCGTTGTTTTCTTTGATGGGAAAACGCCCCCTGGTGGCCATTTGTGACGTCAGTTTTCTCGAATTCGCGTTTTGAAGGCTGGCATCAGCAAAACTGGATGCCAACATTAAAAAAAATCAATTATCCTATTCAGAGGAGTATAATACAGATGGACACAAGTATTAGCCGTGCAAATAAAATGAGACATATCCACAAGTGTGCAAAAACGCGGTCCAACTGCCTCTTCAAATGAGTGCAGCGTCCTCCGCCTTCTAAAGTTCTGGCATGCCACGGTGCATTAACTAAATGAGAAGTCTTTTCTCCAGCAGATGACATCTGTAATCAGTCTTCAGCATCAATCGTATTTCCATTTGTTCACTCGCAAACAGCGTTGCGCTACCGGCACAAATAAAACATCCATACGCTGCAAACGCAATTTAGGCGTCTCGCTGTCGTCATCGCGCTTTTCCCCAGTCGATACTCTGATTCTGAGGGATTTCAATGGGGTGAAACGGCTCTGCAAGAATGCAGGGCACTTTTAAAGATGAGAAGCACAATTGATATCTTGTCAGGAACGTTGTGTGTCTCTGATGACGACTTTTGACTTCAGCGGGATGACAACATGCACTCTGCACATGTCTGCCGTGGCTGCAGCACTCGGTAGCAAACCGGGTAACCGGCGGCGGCAGACGAACAATGTAACAGCACCGCCACCTGATGGTACGATTGAGAATAACACCCTCCAACGACGCGATATAGACGCGATTCTTCGTTTTTAATGTGTTCTCTAGGTTTATTTCTACAACATCAGGCTCCTATTACATTCAGAGTTCTGTGACTACTACTGCTGATTTTATTATAACTTAAAAAAAAAATCTGTATCAGTCAAACATTATTAAACAGACAAACTCCAACTTCAGACATTACAAACGCAGACAAAATCTTTTATTATACACAAGGAATACTTATTCCAGCACATTTCCAGCGTTACTTTTTGTTTTAACGAGCACAATAATGCCCTTCCAGTAACGTCAAACGACTATGAAATGTACCAATAAAGTGACCAAGTATAAAGTGAACTTTGATTTTATCACTTTGAGAAAATATGCAGATGTTCCTAAAAAAAAGCTGAAAAGAAAGTGACTAGCGGTGTTTCAGAAGAGAGAAGGTTTCTCAAGAAGCGGAATTTCATTAAAACTAATCAGCCCCGTCCAAAGCCTCCGGGTCAGCGCCTGGAGCACGCCTCCTGGTAGGACGTGGCGTTCACCGCGCTGAACATGTCCCTCCGGACGAAAGACAGGAAGTTCTCCAGGGGGCAAAGTGGTTGGCCGGCATGGCGGTCATGTGACCGGCAGAAGGCGGTGTGGAACGTCACGTCTTCGCCGTTGTAGAGGATCCTGATGAACAGTGGCCGGCCCTTCCCCTTGGACCTGTCGCCCTGTTTGGCCTTCGCCGGCGGGCTCCTCCACAGTTCGAACACCACCCTCGCCGCGAAGCGTGGAAAGGACTCGTCCTTCAGCCCGAGGGCGCTCAGCAGCGGGGAGATGGTGATGTCGTGTCCTGAGGCCAGGCTGAAGACCTCCTCCCTCCTGGCGCCGTCCCTGGACGCGCGTTCCATCTTGGTGGCGGTCTGGTTGAGGTAGGGGTACATGGCTAAGATGGCGTATTTGTGGTAATGCCCCGCTCTGCCGCGGTCCAGCTCGTCGTTGCGCTGCTGGCGGCGGATCACGGCGAACTGCTCCATGGTCAGACATTTGCCGGCGCTCCCGTCCCCTGGGGAAGCGCACGGGAAGGAGAGCCCGTGGCACAAGTGGCACAGCAGGGAGTCGATTGGGTTGGCCGCCCTCAGCTGGCGAGCGAGCACGCCCACGGTCCGCGCCATGTCGGCATACGTCTTCTCCAGCTCGCCGTCGTTCACCCTCAGCCGGTACTGCCTCCTCTGCTCCTCCTCCAGGTACCGGTTGCGAGCGGGACAGTCGCAGGCCGAGCCGCAGAACAAGGTGCTCCACTGGTGGCGCACGTTCACCCTCCCCCAGTCGAAGTCTGGCATGAAGCCGTAGAGAAAGGCCAGCCCGCTCTGGACGGTGCGGCTCCGGCTTGTGGTCTCTATGCCCAGCTGGCGGGGCGACCAATCAGAGGGAAGGATACCATGGTGGCTGTAGGCCTGACGCAGCAGCTGCCCGTTGTGGAGGTGCTGCACCACACCTGAGGAGGACGGAAGGTAGTTGCAGGGTTTCTAAAGGTCTACCTGAGCGGGTCTCTGGAGGCTCACCTGTCTGGGTGAGCTCCCCCATCTCACAGGAACTGTGGTTGGGAATTCGAGGAATAGAGTGGAGTGGTGCTTCCCAGTTAGCGCGGCCCCCCAGGCCCATGTGACTGATGAAGGAGGCCAGCAGAGGGTGGGATGGATTCCTAAGAGACAATTTATAGAAACATTTTAAGTTTAACTGCTTATATTATCTTTGATATTTTGTTGGTTTCTTTTTTTCTTCAGCCTCGAAGACTGTACGCGAGCAGTTCCATCACCGACCACCAGGTGTCCCCCTAACACCCTCCGTCGAGCTGCAGCGCCGCTCAATTTGTGGGAGGAAACGTGAAAAATGGTACAAAAAAAGGTCCAGTTTCTGCCTCTCTGCTTCACTTGCAAATACATGAAGGAGTGAGGCAGCCAGTGAAGCAGTCAGTGATTTCATAGATTAGAGATGATTGAAGATTACGATTTAATACAGCAAATCTGTGGGGCCATGGCTGGGCTGGCTCAGATTAAAAGCTTGTGGGCACATGTGCAGTTTCCATAGTGATAGTGGACACATTTAAGAACATGGTAAACACACAGGTGCGTCTTTCCTCCCAGGTTATGTAAATGAAGCTGAATTTCACAGCTCCGCAGCACGAGAGCACGTTTTCTCTCCTTCAGGAAACTCTTCCCACTGCTTGTCGGCCTCCTTTCTGCTGCCCACCCATGTTTCCTGCCGCTGTCATCAGAAGATTAGCTCGCTGAGAGAGGAATTTGGGGAAATCTACATTTAATTGGCTGCACTGAGAGACTGAATGAGGACACAAAGAGTCAGACAGACTGGCTATTAGGCTGATTGTTGCTAACCGAAAAATATTGAGTCCAATTACATTAAGAAGGGATTATCATCACTGGATACGGGGAGAGATTAGCAGGAGGCAGGAAGGGATAGAGAGACAAGGGATAAAGAGAAAAAGAATGAAGCAGAAGGGATAATCAGTAAAACTGGGGGGAGAGAGTAAACAGACGAATGCAGCAGGATAAAAGACTGGTGGCTGCAGACAGAGGAAAGAGAGATGAGATTCCGCTTGATGGAGAGATCTGAGCTCAGCTAACCGCAGACGGAGACAGCGGGTCGGCTACACTGGTGCCAGCACACATGCAGACGCGCACACACACGCACACTCATCCCTGCCTGTATTATTAAGAGTGCACTCAAATATGGGGCAGCTCGTTTCAGATTCACCAGGTCTGCGAAAACAAACTCACACAAACTAAAAATAACGCACAGACTTTGTGCAGTTGGGGCTGTGGGTCCGGTGCACGGAGGGGCTCCAGAAGCAGCACGTTCAAGAGAGCCTCCTGTTAATTACCTCCTGTGTAAGAGGCTTGTGTGCTGCCCCACTTCCAGCTCAAGTTCAGGGTTCAGGGCGACTGAAAAATCGAATAAACAGACGGTCGCGGCGCCGCTGCTCTCTGCCAGCGGTGAAGATTACAGCCTGCCTCCGTCCAGATGTGCAGCCCCTGGCAGGACGAAGGAGACGGCAGCTGCTGCCGTTCTGCTTCACAAGCCACACGCAGCAGCACCACGGAGGCAAGCTCGGTCTGTCCAGTGTTGTAGGCGGTTCTGCACCGTCGTCTTTAGCGGTACTGAGCCCGGCTGAAGGTGCTGGAGCTCGGCTAGGTTGACTTCAGACGCGTGTTTACCTGCTGGGGGACAGGGTGCAGTCGATGGCGGGCCGTCTGGTCTTGGGGATGGCGTACAGAGGGTAGCGGTCGCCGTGGCGAATCATCACCTGGACGGACAGGAGCTTGTAGTCTGCCGGACTGTGACCTGTGAGAGGAGACCTTCATCAGCGCGTCAAGTGGAGAGGAGCCACCGGCCGGGTTTCCGGGGAAACGATGATCTGTCTCACCCTCCCAGGCCTGTTCACTGCGGTTGGGGGTGTTGCAGTAGCTGTAAGGGTCCCCCACAGAGTTGGGTCCAGGAGGGTGGGTTTCTGGGAACACCCTCTTTCGACTCTTGGCCAGAATCGCGCCGTCCCAACCGTCGGCGCCCTGCGGCGGTCGCTTCTCCGTGGGAGCGGAGGGGATGAGGTTCACTGGATGAGGGTGAAAGAGAAGAACCACGAGGTCAGGACGGGGTTCACAAACAACTCCGAATGCTCCAAAACGTGACATCCAACCGGGGTGACAGTGAAAAGTCCCAAAGCTCTACTTTGTTTCCATGTCAACAGCTCTATATGCAAATTGTCTCCCCACTGCTAACACGGTGTTGCCTAGAAACAAAGCAACCTGTGACCCTTGGGGAGGTGGAGGGAAGCGTCCAGTGAGAGCGGAGGACTGGAGCAGCCGTTCACAGACGCTTGATTCAGGGGAAAAGTGAGTGGAAGCTGATCATGCTAATGTCTGTTTTTCAGCGGCAAACAGACACAACTCTGTGCGCGCTAAAATGTGCAAATATCAGAGGAAAATAAAAAAAAACAAGGAAGAAAAACTAAAAACCCTACACTCACTGTCATCCAGATAAACTATGTATTCATGTCATTCATGTCATTCATGTCAATTAAACAGGTTTAAAGCCACAGATGCTAATATATTTCTAATTTTCTAACCACTACTCACTTTAAACAACCCTGCATGATTATTTAGGCAAAATCATTTACATTAGGCCTTCATCATAAAACAAGATCAGGATTTTTTTCCTCAAAAGAGATGCAAGACTATATACACACACCAGACCGGCTGCAAAAGTTTCGGTCAAGATTTCCCACAAAAACTCACCAGAGAGCAGCAGGAAAAGGAGCCGTGCGCCCGCCGCGGAGACCATGTTGGAGACGTTAGCTCCGGCCGCAAACTGGGGCTCATTTACTGACACAAGGGTTCCACTTCTACAGAGTCTGTGCCACAAACTCCGCCACCTCCCACGCACGCGCACACACACACACACACGCCTGGCTGGACAGAGAGGACTTTCCAAAGCCGGAGCATTCAGCCGCCCACACAATGAGGCTTTTGTGGGTGCCGGAGCAGCACCGGCGGAGCAGCCACAACAGCGACGCTTGTTCCCACGTTGCACCTGAGCGGCGCAGCGCTTTATTGTTATTTTTATTACTGTTAATATTTGAAAAATGGTGCCGATGTTTCGGTAATCAGTGCTACCAACGACAGTTTTTCTGACTGGTTTTGCGGGTGAAACCAGAGCAGCAGCTGGATTTTCATCCAAACCAGGCTAGCAGGTCCTGGTTCAGGGAGGGTGTCCGAGGTAGCTACGTGCTATAAGGTGAAGGCGGTGCTGCTCTTTGACCTGAGGACGCAAACCCATCTGCCCGGCTCAGCCGTGCGGACACAACAGGCGGTAAGAATGTGAGGAATGCAGGGAAGGATCTGAGTGGAGCTGCAGAAGTTGTGTGCTGGACCAGCTCTGCTTCTCTGTTGCTGACATCTTTAAATCGTTTCCTTTGTGCTGCACTTTTTTGGTTCCCTTTTCCTGCGCAAACGTCCTTCTGACGCCATGTTTGCTGCCATCTGGCTTGTAGTTTTCATCATCATCCATCACCTTTACAGGTAAAATGGTAAAAGACACAAGTGTAACTGTAATCACAAAACTGAATCTGAGAGGCCGAGGTGGAAACACAGACCCAGACCGGAGAACTAAGAAGGCAGAGACACAAGCAAAAACAGATGCTGACCTGTATTAAACAGCAGAAATCTGTACCACAATAACGGCTCAGATCCTCCTCGGCTGAATTCACAGTGACAGCAGATTTTCTCCAAAAGCCCAGCGATAAAAGCAAAGCTTCCGATTTGAGAAGGGCGACAGAGGGCGGCTGGCTGGTAACCTTCTCCACCCTGGAGGGTGAAGGAGGAGATCAGAAGACAAAGTGTCTGGTTTTCCATAACACGGACGCTGCTTTCCTGCTCCGTTATCTGATGTTTCTCCACGCGAGCCAGCTGAGCGTTGCTTCCTTGAATTCATCCCACAATCTTTCAAGGACAAAGGCCTCCACAGCACAAGTGAGTGCAGAACCACAGAAGGGAAGCCGGAGCGCCGAGAGGCCCTCAGCTGTGCTCCAGACACTTCCAAGACAATGGATGGAGGATGGTTTTGGCTGTTCCAGCTCGTGCGACAGTTTTCGACATGAAATATAAGATGTTGGTGCACTCACAGAACTGGAGGCTCAGGCTGATGACGGCCAGCGTGACCCCGCCCACCACCAGCAGGATGAGGAAGCGGTTTCGGCCCAGCATCCTGTGGCATGAATGGACCCCGTGCTTTTCCATCAGCCGTCCAGACCATCACCCATCTTCGCAGCCTGAAAACAACACGGAAACAACACAACAGCCCCAAAATCGTTAGGGTTAATAAGCTCTCAATCATGGATATCTCTGTCAGTCACCATATTACCCACATTTTAATTGAGTAATCAGTTCAGGTTATGTTCATTCATGTGTTCTAAGCACTGCTCTTCCAGAGGTTTCCAGCTGGACTTCAGCGGTTAGGAGTCCATATTTGGCCTCAGAGGGACGGACGGAGGGCTGGAAAGCCGCAGAAACACGGAAGACGCGCCAGTAAACGCAGCCCCGCAGCATGCACCCTACCATTAGGCCTTTTAAAACGCTCAGTCTGGAGGGGGTTGTGCCTAAGTTTAACCCAAGGACGATTTCAGGCTTCAGGGTGCAGGAATGGCTCTCCTGGCGCCTACCTGGACACGCTTACCTGTAGCCTCACGGTGCGTAAAAGTCCAACCTTTGCCATCTGAGTTAGATGTACAGGCTGCGATGAGATCGGAAGTTTACATACAAAAAAATACAAGAAAAAAGGGACAACGCTGCAGCATTGCGCCAGGGCTCGAGGGAAAACGGAACCAACGAGACGCAACTATCACGACTCTGCTGGTTAACGCAGCGCTAGACGGCTAATCAGCTAGCTATTCCACTGTAAGAACACAAAGGACCATAGGATGGGTTAATTCTTCCGTGCTGAAGTACTTCAACTATGCCCTAAACTCGGGTTGTAATGGTGATGTGTAATGTTAGCTTTGTGGAGAGCGAACAGCCAGTTCATGAAATTTAAATGTCTTCATATCCCCGCTGTCTACTGAAGATGTCGCACGTTTAGCGCAGAGTTCTACCAAACAGAACCAGTGCCGCAGATTTATCCCCTTCTGTTTATTTTCTTACCCGCAACAGGTCCGTGTGTGATCGGGAATGACGCTTGGATCCAGCGCTCCGACTCCGGTTCGACCGACTCTGGACAAAGCAGGAGCGCGCTGATCGTCCGCAAGTTACACGTGACGAGCAGCGTCTATTCCTGTCAGTGCTTTCAAAATAAGAGCAGCGCGTTTTGCAGCGCTGACACGTCTGAATGCTAATTTTATGTTATGCATATAAGCATAATGCGGCTACATGCAAAAAAAAAAACATAAAACATAATTTTACCAAAATTAGCGCAGAGCAGTGAAGTGTATACCTAGAGATTGGTTGGCAAGATAACTGTGTAGCTATTAGCACACTAATTTATTCAACTATATTTATTTACGCATTTATTTTGTAAGGACAAATCCCGTATTGTTGCGGTTTTGTGAGGAAATCCTGGTCCAGGTGGCTGATCTGGGAATATCCGAAAATTCCAACCTCGCTGCGCCACCTGCTGGACGTGGTGCAGAAATGCACACCGCAAATGTTCTGCGGAAAACTCACGTCCACTTCTGTGGGTTTGGTGGACCCCAAAGATTTTTACATTATTTTTTAGTCCTAAAGAAACAGTCCAATTAAATATGAATAGACCACACCACTGAGTGGTGCCAGATCTCTGGAATTTCTTTTTTCTTTTTTCTTTATCGGAGTTCAGTTACCCCTGGTAGTCATTATTTAATGAATTCGAATGAGGGAAACGTGGTGTAAATTGTACCGCCTGAACAACAGCACTCTGGTCGCCTAATGAGTGCCACCCTGCCTGACCCTAGCTTTAAGGGCTCTCTCGTTTACCTTTGCAGTTTTTTTCATGAAAGTTGTTTGTTTCTGATCGTGTTCACGCAGGCGAACAAAATACTCCACATTCTTGTTTTGGAGTGATTGGTGTTTTGTTTGGAGATGGCGTTTAAGCTTACTTGGCACCATAGCACTGTTGGAGAGCTTTTCACCACACACCAAGCACAACGGAATCGGCGCCGTTGCATCTCCGGTAAACGTGAACCCAAATGAAAGATAGCTTTCGTTGTATTGCCTCGCAGAAACTTTGCTGGACGTCTTTGCTTTCTTTTCACCTTCACTCGTGCTAGGGCCTTCATCTGGGTCCGGATTTTGTCCAGGGTCCAGCTCAGAGTCAGCTTTTTTCCTCTTCAAAAATGTAATAAATTTCAAGTATATATTATCAAGTATATAAATTTTATATACTTGATCACATACTCACAGCCTGGAGGTCTATGACAAGAAGGGCGTTTCTGCTACTAGTAAGCTTTATTATTCAAAGATGTTGGTGATCCTGCTCTCTTTCAGAGAACATCCACTAGTGATGTCCTTTGAAGATCAAAGGATCAAAGTTAACAATGACATTTTCATTGATCAAAGATTCAAGGGAACATGCCATATTAAAATACTATGTTATAACTAGGTTACGCTGTATACTACTACTATTGGTACTGAATAACTTCAACCACAGTCAGCAACTTTAGAAAGAAACACTGGTGAGAAGCTACTTTCAGTATCTCATTTCATTGTTTATAACCCCTGGCAAGGCACAAGGTTAGTGCGAACACAATGATTTCCACAAACGTGAGTTTTAATTCATTCTTGTGGGTTAATGAGATGCAAAATTTTACTGCTGAAAAGGGAGCCGTGTGGGATTGTTTACATTCTGTTTGTGATGCTTTAAGGACATTATTGACATGGCAACATCTTCATGCATCATTGAAATCATATGAGCGGAGCTGCTGAACGTGCTACCACTTAGTTTTACGTTCTCCTTAGCCACTCATCACTGACAGGAATCATGGGACGGGGATGAGGTGACTGATTTTGAATGGTATGCGTGTGTGTGTGTGTGTGAGTGCGTGTGTGTCAATTGCAAGATTACAGTCACATCGGACAAATGGACAGATTCAGAATGGCAGAAAGCCAGTGTAAAATAGTGGAATAACCCTTTTACACAGATCAATGTGATCTGTGCAATTGTCGGGAAGCATGGGGGGCAAACAGAAACAGGGCCAGGGATCAAAGCTTGAGGACCACCACAGGTCAACCAGACATTTGGAGATGTCACCGGTGCTGAATCTGCTGAAGTCTGCAGACAGTTTATGGATTCTGTACGCATGAGATTAAATCGTGCCTCTGCAGGGGCTGACGCCACCCTGTCCTGCTGTCCAGATAAACCCGCTGGCCTAGAAATGGTTCAACTTTAGCTAGTGTTTACCTAGGAGCCACATTTACACACAAAGTAAACCCATACCATAACAATAATAAAGCAGCAAGTCACGGTGATGCCTGCTCTGGAAACGTTTTACCCCCACCAAATACTACTGATAAACATGTATGCATGAGCATGTGTCCGAAAGCCAGAGTCCACTAGCTGCAAACTCCAAAAGAAATGTTGACTCTGAGTTTAGTCGAAGATTGCTGTGGACCTTTTTTTTTTCCCACACAGGCCTGTAAGGCACCCAGATGTTGACCTCTGTCTTTACAGCCAAAGCAAACACCAAACATCCAGACTAAAAATACGGAAAGGTCAGAAACCAGCAGGTCATAATGTCACCTTATCCCTTTGTTCATCAAAATACCCTTTCTTTTGTTGGGCTTTGGTGAATCCCTATCGGAAATCATGGAAGGTTAGCCATCCCAAAACATTTTCGCAGCATTTTAAAGCAACACTAATCTGTCCCTAAACACTTGTAAGCCAAACATTCCAGCACGCACACAAATCTTTTGTGTCCTTCCACTCACTCAGTCAGTAACAGCATGAGTTTTATGTGATGAGAAACTGGCACATGATCAGGTCAAACTACTCATGCCATAATAACAACATAAAAATACAAATACAAATAAAATATTTGTCTGTGTGAATATGTAGGATATGTCCAGATTATGTGTTGGTGCAGGACCACTTCTATCTGCTCAACTTATTACGTAAATCAGACGCAATTAGAATCAGGATAATCAAGGATTATTACATAAAGGTGGGACTGTTCTCATTTAAGTGCATTTGTGAATTTACAAGTAATAATACAAATAGTTACTGTGCAGATGATTTTTCCCCAGAAGTAAGACAAAAATAGACTGTTAACCATACAATGTTATTTTTGTCATTATTTTATTATACCTGGTCGTCACTGTTTTGGAGGTTAAACAAACACAAAATCTTCTGGTTTTAACGTCCAGACTAAGCAGATAGCTGTGGGCTCCGATTCAAGGGAAACGTTTCTGTTGCGCAGCGATATCACGTGACGTGGGCGGGGCCCGACGACGTTGCCAGCCAATCACCGATCACTAGGTTCCCTGGCTTTACTCGCGACGATAAACATTGCGGTCTGACCCAGGACCCTTCAGAAAAACGCGGCACATCATCGATAACCTCAGCCTGGCCCTAGCTGCCTTTATTACCACAAGAAATGAAGACTACGTCACTGCTAAATGTATGCATAGTATGGCGTAGCTTTCTGGAGAAGTAGCCGCAAAGCTCTGTCTCGCTCTGACATCGACCTTTCTTACCCTTTAGCTTTGCAAGCTATCGGGAGCTAGCTAAGTTAGCTGTTACATATCCTCGTCCCCACGTAGAGGTTCCATGTGTAAGGCTGGGGTCTTTTCCCCTTTGTTTCTTGACGTTTTTTTCCATTGTTCTAGTGTGGTGCCCCAGTGGACGGTTCCCGAATATGAGACATCATGAGTAAAAGAGATACCGTGGTTCATCTGTTTGCGGGAGGGTGAGTAATGCCTAATTTCATTTTATCTGGAAGTAAGGAAGTTAGCAAAATGCTAACAGTTGTAGCTAGCCAGTTTATTGTGTTAATTCGTTTCTCTTTTGGGATCTGGCTGTTATATTGTTCTAGGTATGAAAGCCGGTGTATGAATTTCAGTGGCAGCTAGCTTATTTTGACTACGTGCGTGTCACTATCAAGAGGGGCGGCTTTCAGGGGCAATTACCATAACAGTCGTGTGCTACACCTACGTGCATTTTACTAAACTGTCTCGTTTTTGTTGCCTGTGACATTTGTCCTTGACATCTGGGGACCGACAAAAATTGACATTGAAATCCGTTTCAATGAGCTCCAAGTGATTGTGACTGATGCAATACACAAAACGTCATAGAGGATTGTGATCTGTTATCGCGCTGGTGTGTGTGTGTGTGTGTGTGTGTGTGTGTGTGTGTGTGTGTGTGTGTGTGTGTGTGTGTGTGGTGTCCCTTCTTTTAGTGAGCTCAAACAAACAGCTATGTTTATCATTGAAATTTGTAGAAGGGTGGTTTTAATAATTCTGACTCAAGCCCTAACTTGAGGTAAAATAAAGTGGATAAACCAGAATTTCTCTCTGCAACATGCAGCTTTTTTCGTGCATATTTGTTCACATATTCACTGTTATTTAGGTACAAATATGCCCCAAGTTAATTTATCGTTCTCATAGTTGTCCAGCTCATAATTTCGCTAATGCACAGGTATTTGTGGTCATTGTAGGAATCTCGTTTTTAACATATAGAACAATACATAGATCTGTGAGTGGCATGTGTTGTGGTGCTGAACAGGGGCTTTTTTTTACCCACAACAACACAAAGAATTCCTCACTGGCTATTTGCTTTGCATCATGCCTGGGATTTTTAAAATTCCCCAAACTGCATCATTGGCAGTTCATTATCTTTATTGTTGCCAGTAATAATGACGGAAGATCCCATCTTGTTTTGGCCTGCCACCTTTTTGCTGTGTCACTACCAACATCTGCTCCTGCCTTTCTGCCAGATGTGGGGGGACAGTCGGAGCCATATTGACTTGTCCACTGGAGGTGGTGAAGACCCGCCTGCAGTCATCTTCCCTCAGCTACTATGTGTCTGGAGTTCAGCTCAGTGCTGTCAATGGCGCCAGTGTGGCCCCTATGCCTGCGCCTGGTCCCCTGCATTTCCTCAAGTGGGTATTTGTTACATTAAAATAGATTTTCATTTGGATAAACACAAGTATTGCAAATGGGAAACAGTTTTTTTGCAGCTTTATTTGTGCTGTTTCAGACTCTTTTGCTATTCCACATGTTTTTGGAGACATCTACAGAAACATTGCTCTTTTGGAACCAGTGCCCCAAAACTAATGCAAATATTGGACTTTTTTGCCTCTTGGATGACTCTTTTTCAGAAACTAACAGCACATTTTTGGCACTACTATAATAATAATAATAATAATAATAATAATATAGTAACCCTGTATATTATCTCATTCTTGTCATCCCTTGTCCATCCTTGCTTCCCTGCAGAATTGTGGAGGAGGTGGTTCAGCGTTTCTGACCTTTTCAGTGTTTTTTTCTCCATAAAATGGTTAATTTTAATGTCATTTTTTTAAATGTGCTTGGTCCGCAGGTTAATTCTAGAGAAAGAAGGACCGCGTTCTCTGTTCAGAGGCTTGGGACCAAATTTGGTTGGCGTAGCACCTTCCAGGTGAGCACGTGCCCATCACATCTGGCTGCTGGGAGGCGGAACAAACACAACACTTGTTGGTTTTTTATCTTGCCCTAATTTGCATCGCCGCTGATGATATTAGCAGTAGCACCCACGCCTGAGGTCGTGTGGTCTTTGGGTTGTTTTAGAAGCAGTTTTGTCAACCCCCACAGGACTTCTTGGTGTAACTGGGTGACACAGAAGCGTTTAAGACTCGAGGTTTCCTAGGTTCCACTCAGCTTGTGTAACTTTTGTAGCTCTTTCCAGAACACAGATGCAGCAGCAGCAGCTTTGGGAGAAAAAGTCCTTTTACACTTTATAAATTCCATTAGAGGGTTTGTTTATGTAGCCATGTTTAACGCCATCATCATTATTGGCTGTAGCTTTTGGAGGAAGCCGGTGGCTAATGGCTGTGAGCGTTGCCTAATGTTCCGTCAAACTGCCCGCAGTGCTGAGCAGGTGTGGAGTGTTTTGTTAGTCTGTTTATTCAGCCAGCAGAACTGAAAGCGAAGGCAAGATGATTTGACAAATTTTAAAAATGTACTTGAGTCCCGTGATTATGGGATGATGGTTAGATCTTGTTTATTGACCTCCTGGGATCAGAGAGTGTTGTTTTTTATTCACATTACCCTGAAACAGGGAGGTTTAGAATAAGATTATTATTTTTGGCAGAAGTGTGAAGAAAAAAACGCTCTGCCCCGAATCGCACACACTGACCTGTTCTGTCTCCCCACAGAGCGATCTACTTTGCTGCTTACTCCACTGCCAAAGAGAAGCTGAACGGTGTGTTGGAACCCGACTCCACACAGGTACACATGGTGTCGGCTGGAATGGCAGGTAACTATAGAAGCATGATGTTGATCACATATTCACCATTTAAGCAAGGATTCCTCTTACGCTGAGTAGATGGACCCAGCCTTGGTTCACTCTTAGAAGACTACTGGACCAGTAAAGTTCTAAAGTTTAGAGTATGAAGGTATAGCAGTGGACCAGGTGGATTTTTCTGGTGTCTCCTTGTCTGCTGGTGTTTTCTTAGAATTGAAGGTTTGGAAGTAGCCCTCAAGACTCTGAGATAGATTGTTTTACCCAAATATGTTCTAAAACTAGCTCGGTGGCCTTTAATTCCCATCAGAATTCAATTTTGACAATAAAGCCTGGCCATCAGCTCCAATATTGCAGCACCACTGCATGCATCTGTGTATTTGTGCTCATTTATAAACACTAAGTGTCGACAGTCCAGCAGGTTTGTGGCGGCGCCATTTTAAGCACAGGCCTCTAGAGGTGCACATTATATTCTCCAGATGAGGTGTTGAAGCGCTGATGAATCTTTCACCATCTCTGCCACGATGACCACAGCAGAGTTTAGCATCAGCTGCTGCCGTGGCTAACACGGCTCTTGGCTCGCCTCCACCCTCACGCTAATGTCGACTAAACTTGCATAACAAAGCCCAGAGCTGGATGTGACGTGTCTCCACTTCATTTCTGAATTAATCAAACTCCAGCCTTTTCTGTCCTTCCTGCTGTCTGGGTGGAGGATGGATGGGAGATGATGGGTTGCACCCTGTGCTGAAGTTGGGGTTGGGGAGTTGATTGGTTGCATGCTGGTCACTGTGCTACACACGAGCCTGTGTCTGTTTTAGGCTTTAACTCTACCGTAGCTCTCCTCTCGCAAGGCCATGAGACCCCCACACCACCAGGGGTCTCTAGCTGCATCTGTGAGGAGTTACTTGGGTCTGCGTGAGTACTCATCACAGATCTATGGTTCCTTTTTTATGTTTCTGGTTCTTATATTTCTGTCTCTCTGTCCACTGCTCCCTCACTATCTAGGTCACAAGAGGGTTTTAGCTATTAACTGCATGACAGTAATGTTTTATGCCACTTCGTTTCTCCCTGCTAGAACGCACATAGCATCGTCAGAGAGATTAGCTCTCAGTTGCTGTGCTGTCTGTGTCCGTACAAACAGTTAAACCTGTTCCCACCTGAATGAAATCAAGACGTACGGAATGCTTTTTAGAGGTGTAGTTTGTGGGCTGTGTTTAGTACCACAGCGATTTGCTAATGCGCTTCCTGGACGCTGGACTTAATGTAATGCGCTAGGCTTTCCTTTCCTCCGCAGGTTTTACAGCCATCACGGCCACCAACCCAATATGGCTCATCAAGACTCGTCTGCAGCTGGATGCCAGGTAAGCACATGTGCTGTTGGATGTTTTTAATATCAAATCCAGTGGGATTGCTCGATCTCGGGTTAAGTTGTTGTTCCCGTCCTTTCCCAGGAATCGAGGCGAGCGAAGGATGAGCACGCTGGAGTGTGTACGCCGGGTCTATCAGCTGGACGGCCTGCGCGGTTTCTACAGGGGCATGTCGGCGTCCTACGCGGGCATCTCAGAGACTGTCGTTCACTTTGTGATCTATGAAAGCATCAAGCGGCGCCTGCTGGAGGCCAAGATGACGCAGAACATGGACGAGGAGGAGGAGGTGCCCAAAGTTGCGTCAGACTTTGTGGGGATGATGCTCGCTGCTGCTACCTCCAAGACCTGCGCCACAACAATCGCTTATCCGCACGGTGAGAGTTGGGGAGCGGTGGGATGACGACTTGTCCGCCAGTGTTAGCTAATTTGCGCTAACCAATTGACCTCTGTATCCTTTGGCTTTTAAATTTACAGAAGTGATCCGCACCCGGTTACGTGAGGAGGGGACAAAGTACAAGTCCTTTTTCCAGACTTTGAGAACAGTGCCCAGAGAGGAGGGCTACGCGGCCTTGTACCGCGGGCTCACCACCCACCTGGTGCGACAGATCCCCAACACCGCCATCATGATGTGCACCTACGAGCTGGTGGTCTACCTCCTGAGTGGTTAATGCACACCCACGTCGATTTCACGCGCAACCTTTCCCCTGTTGGCAGACAGAAACCAGATGGAGAACCGTCTGCGCGCCAGCCAGTAACCTTCTGTTAAAAGGACGTCAGACAGCAGGATGGCAGATTTGTTTTCCAGTCAAAGGGTCTGGCAGAGAGGCGGTTTGACGGGAGTCTGGCTGAGTAATAGTTATTTTCATTCCATCCTTTTCTTTCTTAGGTTATATCTGTTGTTTCTGGTAGCTCATGTTGCTGAAGACAGAATGCAGATTCCGGTGTTTTGTGCCTCTAACAATACTAATGAAAGAAAACGGATTAACAATTATAAGACCATTGTTTGTCCCTCAGTGGGGAAGTTTTTAGCGTTGCAGCAGCCAGATGCAAAAATAGAAATTAGCGTTCAAAGTAAAAACGTTCAGAATCCGGTCTTTCCGGACTTTTTTCGAGCATCTTGTTAGCGTGATCTCAGAGAGGACTATAGGGAAGTCCTGGTTCTGATAAACAGGAGGAATGTGGGCGGAGGTGTGGACACGTGCCTTTTTGTGCTACTTTGACGCTGATGACAACGCACAATGGCTGCAGGCGTGTTGGAGAACTGCGCGGGGATCGGCCATGTGGGGCGGATTCCCGTCGTTCGCATCGAAAACCGGGCTCAGTCCAAGTCTACATACTGAATTCTGTTGCACTTTAACCCCGTGTGGAAGAGTGAGGTTATACTGAGCGGAACCAAATTATAAAGGAGTCTTTGTATAAATAGAATAACTTGACTAAAACAAAAACAGTCTAACACTGACTCAGTTCGAGAACTAAAAATGTAACTTAACTGTTGGATGTGTAAAAAGATGAATAATGTGAGTGTCTGGCCAGCGGCGGCAAGTACAGACAGATACTGCTCTTCTTTGGTGTTATTCTTCGTATTTTTCAGAATCTCGCTGTGTTCCTCCCCTCAGATTCCAGACTACGAGCGAGGACAATCCTTGGTTTTAATTTGGACGCTTTTATAGTTGAGTCGGTGTGTGAAGAACAGCCTGGAATATGTTATTCCTAGGCGCACAGCAACACAGACCAGTGTAACGACAAAACGTTGTCTTTGATTCCTCCTGTTGTTTTCCCATAAAATCGTTTTAACCCTTTTAGAATGGTGTGTGAGAGAGAGTGTCCTTGGCTTCTGGACCCAGAGCACGCAGCCCCAGTAAATGGCTGTAACGGTGGATCATGCAATTGGCTGACGCTAACTCTCTGTGCTGTTATTTGCAAGTTCGACATGGCTCCAACGTCCCTATACAGAGGCTTTTGGATGTTTCTTTCACAGATGTTCAGACGCTCAAAAACTCCCAGAAGAACAGATTCCTGGATGGTTAAATGACCCTTTGACCTTCCTATTTTCTACACCTATTTTCCCCAGCATCTGAGAGTTGTTCCTTTGCTCCCACAGTTGCAACATGTGTCAGTGAATGTGTGTCTGCTTTGTTACCTGACAATCTTTGTCACCCGATGGCGACTGGCATGTAAAGAGACGACCGTGTGCATTCAGAAGAACGGCTGCAAACAGTTTTTATTCCTTTTCCTACGTTGTTGCCTTCTCCGGATTCCCTCTCCTTTTTTTTTTTTGTCGTGTCAGCAACGCTGACCTCACTGTGAATGTGGCTCAGTCTATGCATCCTCTCCATTCCTGTTTTTGTAAGACGAAAATAAAATGGGCAGAGTGCAAATAGCATGTCTGAATCTGTGAGGTTGCGAATATAAACACGTGCCTGTAATAACAGTTTCTTTGCGTTAAGATAAACCCAAACCACGAAGAGCACATTTTGCTGCTGGGATTAGGCACCGGTGTTAATTACCTGCTAGGTTGGAAATGCGATGCTATTTTCTGACCACCGGGTGGCGCTGTTGACCCAACCTCCACCGCTGACAGACAAAACGGCCCCTTTTCCTCCAAAACATGAAAGTGGGAGAGGAAGGAAAGAAAAGTTTGCTGTCCAAAATATGAAAGCTGAAGGACACGTTTTGACAGTCAAAGCCTGTGAGGTGATGACAAAACGGTAACGTTCAAAAGCAGTTACCCAAATCAAAGTTCTCTTCCTGGCCTCCTGACTCAGATCTGATTTATTTTGTGTCAGCCTGAAAGGGAGGAATGTGTTCCCCAAGCAGTCTGTGCAACTTGGCAGCAACAGCAGTCTGCTGGAATAATACAAACTGCTCTGGAGGTCTCTGGAGGGGACAGTTGCACAGCAAGAAAAAAATGCTGAGGAGAAAGAGGGAATGTTTTGACACGTTAAAAACCCTGGATAATGTATTTCCTGCAAAGTGGCATTGACCGAGTCAAAGAGGTCGGCTTTGCATCTTCTTTTAAGTCGTCTCACTGCCAGAAACGTGTTCACCAGGTCAGCTGGAGGCCGCTAGGTGTGATTGAGGGTGTGATGGTATGAACTCCTCCACACGTGTGCGACCTTGCATGTCAAACATGCATTAGACAGGATCCAGCATCACTGGGGACGGAGCACTGAAAAGTTCTAACGAAACCCCGAAATGCAGGATCACACCCAGCGATGGCTGCGTTTGAAGCAGCTAAGAAACAAAAAGTGGAGGCAAGTTCCAAGTGGTTTTTGAGTGGAAGAAGCGCTCATGGGAATCCAGACATTGAGTGACTCATCATTCAATAATGAGGGGGCTCCACATCACGTCTGGAGGAGCGAGAGATGGGGGTGGGGAGAAGATGATTAGAGATAAACGAGAAGGGGAAGAGGGGAAGTGTGGATGGCGCATATTCAGAACTTTTATCAGCCTCTGGCAGCTCTGAACTCTCGAAATAGCAGGGAAACGCTGGCCGACGGCAGTCTTGCATGTGTGCGTGCACACACACACACACACACACACGTTTGCGACACAAATCTTTGCTGTGGCACAACAGAAGATCTGCAGGCACGCACACATCCAGCACGGGTGACGTGAGTCACGCTTCCTTTAAACTGACTGGGAAAGAAACTTTATGGCTTCATGGCTAACAAGTAAGAGGAGGAGGAGGAGGAACACTTTGATAGGCTGCTGCTTTGCTTAGCAGAAAAAAAGTGCACGCGTATTACTTAAACTCAATTTCACTGTTCATTGAACTTTATTACGTTGAGGTAAAGGTGAAGTAGGGATGGACGTTTAAGGATCAGAGGCCCATAACCTGACTTGGACTTTGTGCAAAGGACCTTTCTTCTGCCTTGCAGCTGGATGTATGGATGGATTTATTTTATTATTTATTGTGGGAATAAGAGGCTAAACTCACCACATCTCGGCCCAGCTAGGTTTGATTTAGTCATTTACTTTGGAAATGACAAAATACGTCTCGTAAACCTGATAAACCGGTCTGTCACGGAGGCCCAGCTGGGAAAATCAGCCATATTTTCCGCTGACAAGCGAGCGCTGCCTGCTTTTGTTACACCCATCATCTTCAGTTCTCCCCGGTTCTGTCTGAGGCTGATTTGAGGCCAGCTGCTCAGGGAGTCAGTGGTCTAGTTTTCAGTCTGGGCCCAATCTCATCCAGACCTGAGTGACTTGTCTGTTCACTCATATTAAGGTGAGATACAAATAAATCCATCTCACAACTGGGCCATGCGTTAGGTAGAGGACAGTCATTTATACATCTACAAGGCCCACCGATACACAAAGAACCAGGTTTGGAGAGCAGCAGCCGCAGATGGGTTAAAATGTTTCCACAAACGCCACCAGATTAGCAGTGTGTGCAAATCGAATTGAAAAAGCAAACATCCCGTTGGCTCCACTTTAGGAAAAAAAGAAATAACAGGAACACGACACTTTTTATTGAAAACAAAGTCAAAAGCAGCTGACTTATCGCGGTCGCCATCGGCGTCAAGTTTTCTATAGTGTAAGACAAAAAGTAGCTAAGGCACTTTCAAAATAAAACTGTTAGCCTTAATCATATTCACAAAAAAAACCATGCAAATACACCCAACTGACATAGCCATTTTAGCTCAAGTTAAAACACACACGTCATATTTAGGGCACACAATACAAACTTGTGACGTGAAAAAAGTGGAGGCGAGCGGAAGCGCTTTGTTGTCGCGTCACACTTGACGACGGTCACCTTGTGTTGATCCCAAACATCCAGCCAATCAGCGGCCGGCACGGACACGTGAACGGCGATAATATCCAAGAAACTGGATGCTGGGAGCAGGAACAAAGGAAGCCGCCCGTGGTGCGAGGATCCCCCGATCGCCCCGCAAGTACCCACCGACGGGTCCCGGCTCCGGGCTCCGGGCTCCAGGCTCCAGGCTCCAGGCTCCGGGCTCCGGGCTCCAGGCTCCAGGCTCCAGGCTCCAGGCTCCGGGCTCCAGGGTCCGGCTCCGGCTCCGGCTCCGGCGGGCTGCTTCAGCGGAGGGAGGCGGAAAGTTGGCGTCGTGAGAGCTGCGCCCGGGCTGCTTTTCTCGGAAGACAAGTTAGAGAGGAGTCGCTGTTGGCGAGGTACCGCACGGTTCCGCACGCACGCAAACACGCACGCAAACACGCACACAGCAAAGAAGACTTTTGTTGCAAAGAGTCACGTTTTAGCTTTGGATTGCGCCGACTGTTGAGCTCCAGCCTTAACTTTGTGTTTGTTTTCTAATATCTCGCCGGTGCGAGTGTTTATTTCTCGGCGATTTTACGCTTTTGTTGGTAAATAAGTAAAAGACGCAACAAAGAGCTAATGTGCGTGTTGAAGTTTCTAACCATATGGAAACTGGTAGGATATATAAATGCGTGCAGGACACTGACTTGTGAAAAGTTTGATCCGGGCGCCTTCGTGTTCACGTGTGAGGGTTAGTGTGAGCGCGTTTGCTACATTTGCGCTTAAACGTGCCCTCTTGTGCCGTGTGCGTGCCAGATGTGTTTTGTTTACTCGGCATTTTCTCCTCAAAGAGTGGAGGAAGTGGCAAACAGGCTGCCATGGTTCTCTTGCCTCCATTTTAGGCTGGCTGTGTGTGTGTTGGAGCTTTGGCGGCCTGTAGACCTCAGATGGGGCCTGGGGTTCCTCCAGGCTGGCCAGCCGGACACCTGCGTGTCCTGAGAAATTGTAAAATGTTTTTTCCTTTCAAAGGCTAAATGGTTCTACTATCCACCCCTCCTGGCCGTTGGGGGCCTGGTCTGCTGCTGCCGGGGAGAGGTGTGTGGGTGGACGGTAGATGGCGAGATTGAAGATCAGAAGGATCTTCTGGTTCAGATGTTGGCGCAGTAAACCAGGAACCCTGTAACAAGCAGCAAAAAGAGTCGCTTGAGTGAAACGGTTTGTTCGTTTAATCCCCCTCGCTGGTGGTCATGTGCTCCTGCCGCAGGAGAACTGTTGACCCCTCTGCTCACACCATCTGGGCTTTGACCTTGTGACATCACTTGACCTCCTGGTTAGCGTGCGGGTGGGCGCCTGGATGCTCAGGTCCTCGGTAGTCCACGTCGACTTCTCCTTACCTGATTTTGGGGCAGTAGCGGTGACGAGAAGGTGCTCGTAGGGTCGGCTTTGGCGGCTGCAGATCGATCTCAACGAGCGGCGGCCGTCTTGGGTCTCCTGAGCCAACTGCAGCATGCGTGGATTTTGAAAAAAGTCGCATTTTGTTCCTTAAAACATTTTTGGCTATCTCATTTCCAAAGCTAAATGAGGATCAGAGGTTACCTCAGAATCCTGCTTGATAGACTTTTGACTGGGAGAATATTTGAAAGAGTCTGTAAATTGGTCCAGCTCGGGGTGGATGATGAAGATCTAGATGATGTTGGGCTCCATCTTTTTGAAAGGACATGTTAGCATGCTAGGTAAAGGGGGTGGTCTTGACTTTTTTTTTAAACCAATCGAGCTGACAACCCTCTTCATTTGGCTTTTGGAGAAACTATTGTGAAGGTTCTACGGGACCGGTTAGATAGTCCATCAGGCCACACGTGGCCCCCGGGCCTCAGTTTGCCCACCTTTGTTCTAGATGCTAAATCTTAGCATCTGAGGCGAGCTATGGTGATTCCCTCCACACGTTTCTATACTGGTACACCCAAACTCTGCCTTGTGCTCGGTGTTTTTCTTCAAACTGGATTTTATCAGTCTCCTGATCTGACGGTGAGGTGATTTAGGGCTTGGCTAAATAAAGAGGAATCAGCCTCCCAGGTAGGACTTGTTGGACGTGTTGAAACAAAGGGAGCAGCGCTGCCAGTGAACAGTCCTCCTTCTTTACAATTTAACAGACATCGAAGCTTGCTAGGTGCTGGTCCGTCAGTGAAACCTGGACGCTGTGATGGACTTGCTTTAGGAAAAGGGGTGCAACCGTACCAGAGTCCCAGTCACAGTGCTACTGCTCTTGCAGGCCGTTTTTATTGTAATTGCAGCTTATTTTGCAGAGACCTTCCAGTGATCCAGATTAGCAAAGCGGAACCACGATACTGAAACTCGAATGTAGATCCAGTAGATCGACCCGAGCTGGTGACGGCGTTGTCGGCGAGGAGTGTGGGCGGGAGGAAGCAGGTGGCGGGGGGGTAAGGGGTTCGGGTGGGGAAGCTAACGGCTGAGCCTGTTAGCAGTGCGACTGTTGGAACAGCTTATCAGTATGTGAAGTTTACCCAAAGCACCTGCAGCGGTAACCTTGTTTGGTAGAGGTGTTGGAGGTGTTTGTGGTTGTCAAAGAAGACGGACCGCTCCATTAGGCCCCGCCTCAGCCGGCTCCTTCCAGAGTTCACTCTTATTTGTCTTCACGCTGTACAAGCTCCGGATTGTGTAAATGTTTGTCTGCAGCCAGAAAACCTGGTTACAATATTCATTAATCCAGGAGCCAAGAATAAAGACTGACGTTCGGAGGGCGGGTGGGAGGTCTGAGAGCATGTTAACGATGCTGTAGGTTCTGCATCGCAGCAGATTTAACAGCTTTTTACGCATCGAGCAGGGGAAAATAACAGCGCCGACATATGTTTCCATGGCTACGCTACGGTTAGCGTGACTGTTTATGTGGATGTCAGCGCCTTCAGTGATCAAATTGTGTAAAAAGCACATTGTTTACGGTTTATTGGCCTTTAGAATTGGCAGCTTTTGTTGTTTATGCTACAAAACTTTACTACTATTGCTTTATCGTGATCCTGCAGCAACCACAGTGTTACCATACTGGTGAAATGCCTCTTTATCTTGACCAGCGTGTTCAGTTGTGTGATTTCTGGGCCTGTGTGCGCGGGCGCTAATCATGGGCATGTTTTCTCCACAGTCCCTGACCTCTCCTCCCCTGCGCCTCGCTCACCTGGCAGAGATGCGCTTTTCGCAAAGCACCTGGCTGGATTAAGAGGTGAGCTCCTAATCCCCAAACTGCCCGTGTTTATTCATTTTCCTCTGAACTGCAGCCTCACTCTCCGCAAAAAGTGGCTGATTTGTGACGGATTCTTACACGGCTGCACAGCGCGAGAGGCAAGCGCTAATGTGCTAATGTGTGCACAGTTCATCGTTAAAAACTCTTCAGCCGAGGAACGCAGGCATGCAGACAGGAATCCTATTGTGCCTGTGCCTGGGTGGGGGTGGCGGGAGCGGGAGGAGGGCTCCCAGGAGAGAAAGACGAGCCACGGATAGACGTAGAGGTGGAGAGCGGGGGTCGGCGTGGAGCTGCAGCGGGAGCCGCGTCTGCGTGGAGTGTCTGTCCTGCTGGACGTGCTCGTCTCCAGGTTTGGAGCGTCTGTGAGGACTTTTGGGAAATAAACCCAAACAGGCCTGGGCTTTCCTCCTGGGCTCAGGCCTAATTGCAGCCATCTTTAGAATTTGCCATTAAATGGATGAATGAAATCGATCTCACTGTTTAGCCTGAAGGACAGGCCTGACCTCTGACCTTTAGACTGAGTCGCAGGTTGGCATATTCCAATGCAGAAAGGTAAGTTTGTGTCTGTGGGAGTAGAATTCCACGCTGGGTTCCGTGGTTCTCGTTTCTGCATCCGTCATGTGGGCAGCCATCGATTGGATCAGCTGTTAGCCTGATGCCTTCGTGGTAAACGGCTCAGGTTGGAACATACGACCACCGTCTGGTCACCTGTACAAATGTATAATCAACAAGCCGGACTCGGAACTGAATCCAGCCAGATGTTTGAACTTCCAGTCCTGGTTCCGCCTGCAGGTAATTGGAACGTTAATCTGTGTGTTTTCCCCCATCTGTGCATCTCCCTGGGGAAGACTCTAGGTGCCCCCTCCTCCTCCTCCAGGCTCCATCCTTCCCTCAGCAGCTGGTTTGCTGTCAGAGCTGTGAGGAAGTGGAGCCGGCTGGTCCCTCCCCCCCGCCCCCCGCCCCATCCCTCTGCCTGGCTCAGCCACGCCCACAGACGGAGCCTCCCGGCAGCACTCTTGACCTCTGTGCTGGATCGGGTCCCGTTCTCACCCGTTGACAGCCAGAAATGACCTCAGGTGCTGGTGTTCGGCGCTGCCGTCTGCCTGTTTTCACCCGTTCTCCGGCTGCTCGCCGCCTCTTTTTAACTCGCTTCTGCGTGAAATTGCACAAAATCGGCTCTGGATTATCTGGAAAGTGGGTCAGCATTTCTGGAAGGAGATGCTGCTTTTTGGGCGTTTCTGTGCCGGCGTGTTCGCCTGGTCGTCGAGCTGTGGGAGCGCCTCTGCTGTCGCGTGCGTGTGTGTGTGTGTATATCTGTGTGTGTGTGTGAACGAGCCTGATTGAAACAGGTGCAGGTTCTTGAATCTGTGTCTCCGCAGCCTTCCTGGCTGCACCTGAAGGATGGAAATGTGCGTGCATGTGCATTTGGGAGCGTGCGGTGTTCCTGATCTATATTCTTGCTTTCAGGACCGTGCCCCTCCCCGCCCCTCCCCTGCGGGTTGAAGACTGTGTCGACGCCGTGCCCATGAGGTAACGGCGGGACACGCCCCTTCACCG
Source organism: Tetraodon nigroviridis (assembly GCA_000180735.1). Lineage (NCBI taxonomy): Eukaryota > Metazoa > Chordata > Actinopteri > Tetraodontiformes > Tetraodontidae > Tetraodon > Tetraodon nigroviridis. The sequence goes on from CAAE01014974.1 coordinate 685,551, forward strand.
CCGCCATCCGCCCCCCCCTCCCTCGGACCCAGCCAGCCATGGGCCAGAAGATCTCTGGCGGCATCAAGTCGGTGGACGTGCGAGGGGAGCCTTCGTACCAGCCGCTGCGCCGGGAACTCCAGGGCCCGGACTTCTGCCGCCCCCCGAGGCTGGACATGCTCCTGGATATGCCCCTGGCCGGCCCGGAATCCCAGCTCCGTCACGCCTGGAACCCCGACGACCGCTCGCTCAACGTCTTCGTCAAGGAGGACGACAAGCTGACCTTCCACCGGCACCCCGTGGCGCAGAGCACCGACTGCATCCGCGGGAGGGTGGGCTACACCCGGGGGCTCCACGTTTGGCGGATTCACTGGCCCGCCCGGCAGCGGGGCACGCACGCCGTGGTGGGCGTGGCCACGGCCGAGGCCTCCCTGCACTCGGTGGGCTACACGGCCCTGGTGGGCTCGGACTCGGAGTCGTGGGGCTGGGACCTGGGTCGGAACAGACTCTACCACGACGCCAAGAACCGGCCGGCGCCCACCTACCCCAGCTTCCTGGAGGCGGACGAGTCGTTCGTCATCCCCGACGCTCTGACCGTCATGCTGGACATGGACGAGGGGACGCTGAGCTTCATGGTGGACGGCCAGTACCTGGGCGTGGCCTTCAGGGGCCTGAAGGGGAAGAAACTCTACCCCATTGTCAGCGCTGTGTGGGGCCACTGTGAGGTTTCTATCCGCTACGTCAATGGACTCGACCGTAAGTCTCACACACACACACACACACACACACACGTATACATGTGTATCGCTCTGTGCTCAGAGTCCCTAAAGTGCTCCGATTTGTGTGTTTGTGTGTCGTCTGTGAGCACATTCAGGCTGAAATTAGCTCCAAACTTTTCCCAGTTGTGCGACTGAGCTGATATTTCCACCTGAAACACAGAACTGACGCCGGTTCGTCCTTCCAGCCCGAGGAGCGTTTAGCAGATATGCGGGTTTCTTTTTTGGCTGTGTAAACTTTGGTCTGCGCCGAGCTATAAAAAGCCCATTATGAGCGGCAGCGCTGCTTTGTTTACCAACAGTTGAGCAGCTGCCGGACGTGTTGTTCAGCGGCGCGCTGCCGTCTCGTACCTGCACATCAGCTTGTTTAAAATAACGCACGTTTAATGTCTGGTGAACCCTTCTTGGTTGTATAATGAGACGAGAGACAGCTGCCTCCCAGGGCCTTTGATTTGGTCACACTTCTGCCTTTTTCTCTTCCAATATCGGCGGTCCATCCCGCTAACGCCGTCCCTGGTCACCGTTAGCCTCCCCTTCTCTCGGAGCAGCTCTCTCCTGTGGTCAGCTCCACTCCTCCCAGGTCTTCCTCCTCTCGGCCGCGTCCTCCGTGAGCGTCAGCTGCTCAGAGCTGCTAGCGGCCGTCTTAGATGGTACCTGGGTTCCTCGGTGTCTTTTCCTTTAGTTTCCAGGTTCCTCCAGCTAAATCCGTCCATCCCGACACCTTCCTCGCCTCCTCCTTTGACCCGTTTGGAAACTCAGACGTGAGCAGAGCTGGAGGAGCGTCGCTGTGAGACGCACGTGCACATCCCCCAGAAGTAGGTCAGACAGCCCCCGCTAGCTTTATGCTAATTTGTCAGATAAGCCTGGTCAGCAGTCGGCACCTCCGCCTGTGCTGGTCGGGCAGTCGGTAAACAGTCTGGTTGGCGAGGGCTGACTGTCTGACTGACTGTTCTCAGGTAGATGTCAGGTAGATCTGGGAGTCCGCTGGGCCTCTGGGGGGCTTCACTTTCCACACGGTAACAAAGCTGTCGTTGTCTCAGCGTCGGGTTCCAGTGCTGCGACCAAACGCTGAATTAGACGGTGTAGTTCTCCTGTGGTTCTCCTGTGGTTCTCCTGTGGTTCTCCTGTGGTTCTCCTGTGGTTCTCCTGTAGTTCTCCTGTAGTTCTCCTGTGGTTCTCCTGTGGTTCTCCTGTAGTTCTCCTGTGGTTCTCCTGTGGTTCTCCTGTGGTTCTCCTGTGGTTCTCCTGTAGTTCTCCTGTGGTTCTCCTGTGGTTCTCCTGTAGTTCTCCTGTGGTTCTCCTGTAGTTCTCCTGTGGTTCTCCTGTGGTTCTCCTGTGGTTCTCCTGTGGTTCTCCTGTTAGTTCTCCTGTGGTTCTCCTGTGGTTCTCCTGTAGTTCTCCTGTGGTTCTCCTGTGGTTCTCCTGTGGTTCTCCTGTGGTTCTCCTGTAGTTCGCCTGTCGTGACCTGCTGGTGAACCTCTGAGATTCTGGGCGTGGTCAGCATGTCCGGTTTTAATGTGTTGCGTGCGTTGCGCCTAAAGCTGCCGTCCCGCTGTTCCGGTGGTCAGCGAACGCCTCGTCCCGGTTGCCGGTTGCCAGGGAACGCCTGTGCCCATCCACGTCGCAGCCGGACGTCTGTTCTTAGGTTTTAGGGAATTGCCGCTTAAAACAATACATCCACTTAGAATCCAACGGTTCAGCCTGTTGTTATGGAAACGACCAATGCAGGGGAGCTGTGCTGGTCGTGGGGGACGGGGGGACGGGGGGACGGGGGACGGGGGACGGACGCGCGCGTTAAGCCTTTCATCTGCAGGAACGAATCTATTTTTGTTACGCTCGCGATCGGACAGATTCTGCATAAAAATGCAGCCTGACTGCAGATGAACTCCGAATCTAAATCCCGCTCCGATCCTTGAGGTTCCGAGATTAAAAGCACCGTTTTCCTGCTGGGTCCAGTTTTTAAACGTCTGAAGTCGTGGCCGCGACCAGGGTCACCTGCCAGACGTTGGTCTTAGAGCTGTTTCAACCAACGTGGACGCGGGTTCCTAGAAGACAACGCCCTCTCGCGTCCTTCACACGCTGGGCTCCGGCCAGCGGGACTCGGGCCCGGACAGATGGCGTTCCAGGCGGGAAACGCTGGCGCGGTCGAGCTCTGAGCGGGGACCTCCACGTGCAGACGCTAACGGTGTCTCTCCCCACCCCCTCGCAGCGGAGCCCCTCCCCCTGATGGACCTGTGCCGGCGGGCGGCCCGGCTGGCCCTGGGCAGAGAGCGCATCCACCACATCGACGCGCTGCCGCTGCCGCAGACCCTGAAGAACTACCTCCAGTACCAGTGACCGCGGGACGCGTCCGGGACGCCGCCTGTCCCGGGAAGCTCTCCGGCAAACATCTGGAAGGATGTGGACAGGCGCCGACGGGCTGCTGCGGCGGCGGCGGCGGCCCGGTGTTGTTTACAGCTGCAGTTTGGACGATTCTAATCTGCTTTTCGCACGTTTTCGCCACCTTTCCTGGACTTCCCAGCGACGTGGTTTCCTTTTTTTTTTCTTTTTCTTTTTTTGGTCGACACCATTTCCCTGTGGTCGCTTTGGCCTTGAACGCAGCGCCTGGTCCGCACAGGCTCCGCCTCCCCGGAAACACGTTGGTATTTATATTTGTATTCCCGACACAGCAGGATCTGTGGAGACGCAACAATCCCTCCGAGCCGCGGGAGAGCGCGGGGGGGGCAGAGTCCGCACAAACGTGGCTATTTTGGGGCGTGTGTGCAGCGTGCGTGGATTCTGTGTGAAGTGTGTGTTTGAGGAGTGTGTGGAAACAAAGCTGGGCTTGTGCTGGGAAGACGAGTCTTCCTCGCTGGTTTTGGGCTCTCCGGCTCCTGCGGCGCCTCCAGAGATGGATGCTGAGAGCCGTGTTTTAGGCCGCTCGCAGACACACGAACGCACCGCCACGCAGCTCTTTTCCGGTCCTGAAAGCTGCGTTTTTCTTTTCCTCCACTCTTTTTCCTTTTTTTTTTTTTTTTTAAGAGGGTCTTATGAGATTAAAATGTCTTTTTTCCCCAAATGGATTTTGAGATTATCGGTGAGACTCGGAGAGTCTGGAGAGCATATCTGGAATCACGTGATGCCAGGAGATTCTTTTAAATGTGAATAAACTTGGATGAACTTGCAGCAACTTTTGTGATGTTTTTTCTTTCTGGGTTTTAAATGTTCGTGCAGCTGTCAGCTGATCGGAGCTCTCACTCACATGCACACATGTTGAGGCTGACTCACACTCACACACAAATACGCACACACACACACACACACACACACACACACACACACTCCAGGGAATCTTGTCTTAATGGCTTAATAACTACCTTTGTGCCACCACAAAGACGTGTGCCTCTGGGGATCCAGTGGAGTTTTCACAACAAGTTGGAGAAAAAGGAGACTTTTCTGCGGAACCGTGGGAGAACGTGTCAATGCCAGCCCGGAAGTCCCGCCCCTCGCGTTTTCCGCCTGTCCTGCTCCGTGAGAATCGTGGAAATGTCTCCAAAGGTCTGCGGTGAGGGAGAAATCCTGTGCTTGAAGCTCCTGCTGCACGCTTGCTGCTGCAGGAAGAGCAGCTCAGTAATGCAGAGCAGTCAAACGTTGTCGAACGCGGCCCAAAGTTTCAGCCGGTTTGATCCGGGGAAAAGCGACCGGCTATATTTAGTCGCCGGGCTCTCGCTTCGCTTCATCCGGCCACCTTTTCCTCCGCCTCCCTCCTCCTGCGCGACTTTTGCCATCAGTCTTCTCGTTTCCCAGCTTCCTCCCATCCCAACGTTCCCTCGGGAAAACAGCCACGACTGCTTCCTGCCACACATGCATGTGTGAAGACGCTCGGAGGCTGGTTGACGGCCTGGATCCATCATTTATGCAGGTAAAAATACCATCCTATCTCCGGAAGATGATAGATTTATCATATTTATTTGCTTTTTTTTGTTCTCTTGCAGGTTCCATGCATCTTCAAAGAGGCTGAAATAAAGTAAGGATGGTTTTTCTGCACCCTCACAAAAACAATTTGCACCTTCTGACTTGGACACGTAGAAGCTGCTAAAGTTCTTGGATCAAATTAGCACCAACTCTTAGGCTTCATATAAACTTAGACTCCTCCACACACGCGTCTGCCGCCCCGTTTCCATATTTAATACGTTCCTCCTGGTTTGGTGGTTGAGCTGTGTTTCTAAAGAGGAAAAAAAGCTGCACTAGAATTGAAAATGAGTTGGCTTGTTAATATTTTTAAAGGGTTTTACACGGACCCTCCAGCTGCCTCAGCCTTTGGGCAAAAGCCGCTCACCTTCCTGCACAGGTGCAGCTACAATGAGTGAGAACACACTCCTGAGCACGCATGCACACAAGAGTTGATGACTGACACGTTTGAGTTCAAGTAGACTTCATTTAAAACACAACCGTGATGACTTTGGTCTGGTTTGAAGCGATCATTATTTTAGCCCCCTGCCTTGTGTTTTGTCGCCACCCTGTGGCCATTTGGGCGTGTTGCAGCACGGTGGCTGTGCGGGAGTTTGCGTTTCCAGCGGTTTGACGTGCGGGAGTCGAGAGTCTGGCCGTGTTTTTACGACGTTTGCTGTAAGTCTAGTTTATAACTTCTGCTACTGTTAAAAAGCAAAAGTTAAAAAAAAGGGGGTGGGAATCCACAGCTACTTAGTTTCTGTGTTGATTTAAAAGTTGCGCCAGTTCCCAAAATGCCTTTTTAGATACTATTAAATATTAATCACAATTCTGTAATGTGAGAGAATTATTAATTAACTCCGAAGCGTCTTCAGGCCAGTAATGTGTTTTTTCCTTATAACTAAACATGCATTTCATCCTCATGTTCTGGTCCCTTCGGTTTAAAACGTCTCATTTGTGCAGAACAACCTCTCTTTGAAGCCAAACATTGGTTCCTCATTTTTCATTAACAAAAACAAAACCAAACAATCAAAAAAAACCCCAATCTGTTCAAAACACGAAAGAAAAAAAACAGCTGTTCAATTAAAGTTACATCGCTGTCTTTTTGACGTTTTAAAAATAATTTTACAAAACGTAAATATTAGTTCCCAGGTTCGTGTTTGTGCCCCCTCTAGCGGCCACAGTGAATCACTGCAGCTGGGATGAAATCGCACCTACTTTCATTCAGGCATATTTTACTGATCTATGAATTTGCTTTTGTTAGGTTTTGCTAGTATACAAGTACTTCTAATATCATAAAACACACTGATCTATGTACTTTAAACATGCTACTTTAAAAAATGCCTTTATTATAGATCCACTCGAATTTTCATTGATGCCGAAATGATCTGCTGTGGGTCATCAGCAGGTTTTTTTGTGTAAATATCTTTTTTTAATATACCTGTTTTTTGTACTTTTCTAGGTTCTGCTGTTGCATTCAACCATGGCGCTCATTTGGAGGGTGTCCCAGCAAATGGTAGGACAGACATTCATTTTTACACATTTACTTCTGTTTTTAGTCCAAAAAGTTCTGTTTAATGTCTATTTTTAAAGGTGCACTGTGCAGGTTTATTCTCAGATTTCAGAATTAATGATAAAATCAGGGAGGAAAGGAGAAAATGGCCATGAAATCAGTACAAGACCCACAGCTGGATTCCAAAACAAGTTTTTATTGGCCAATTTACAGAAAGTGCTGTAGTGACCATTCCAAAGAAATCATACCAAAGAGTCCAGAGAAATAAAACTATAACCAAAAGATAAACTTTTACACATTGTACAAGGTCTTTATGTTAATTTCACCATCCTCCTCTTCTAAAACAAACGTCAGGACAACATCAGGGCTCAGGACGATGCAAAATCTACCAAAGGTTCCTGGGGGGAGGAGGACGGTGCAGGAGGGAGGGTGCTGATGGATCACAAGACCGGGTGTCACAATAGATGAGGAAACTCCCAAACAACATGAACATAGAACTACAGTTTACACAGAGCAGGTTCTGCCGGCGACGCCCACTGAACTGTCCGACGTTAGCCAGGAATGAGGAAACGCTCCCGGCAGCTTTCCGATCAGGAATTTATTGGAAATATTAGGAGCCATGAATACCAACGGTTTCAAGCAGGCCCTAAATCACAGCTTCCTGTTAGCCGTCAGAACTCGGCAGGTTTCGATGCTCCAAACACGGAGCGCCTGGGTTTCCAGACTGTCCCGAGCACGTCTCAACTGTCCCAAATTTGATATTTCTTTCTGGATTTTTATGGCTCCAGAGCCCCTCTGAGCAGCGTTAAAGACCAGGAGGTGTAACGGTAGCCTGTTCCTTTCTTTTTTTTTTTTTGTGAGCCTGTTGCATTCTTCTTAGCCGCGCTGGAACCGTCCCAGTCAGACCAGTCCACTCTGGCGGAGGACCTTTTCAGGGTACGAACATACATTCATTATGAAGGAGTGGTGTTAGTGTGTACAGGTGGAGAGGAGGGGCAGGAGTGGTGGCGAGGGGGGGGGTCACCTACTATATTTGATATTTACACGAAAGGGGCATATAAAAATTTACAAGGACACTCCTCTGCTTTTCCAGGGAACCCTAGGCTAGGCGAACATGGTTACACACACACATCGATTCTTTTTCCCCGTTAGGTAACTTGAAAATATGCTATTTCTGTAAAATCTCCTGGCTTTGCTGCAAAGGCTGGATTAAACAAAGTATAGAAACCAAAAGCCGATTTCCTCTGGTGTAAATAGTGCTTTATTTACACCGGACATCCGTGATTTCACCGTGAATTTAGCTGATGAGCCACTTTTAGTGTCATGTCTGGTGTTGATGAGAGTTTAAGGGAAACGGCTTTCTTGATAGTCATGTTCTGATTCTTTAATAGCCTGTTTTATTTGCGCTGGCTGTGTGTATTTCAGGATGTCTTCCAGTAGGGGGAGACATTGCCTCATTTTAGAACATTGTCACAAAGTCTTTAACTTTGTTGTTTTTGAGCAGAGGTGCTGCTGAAGGTGTGTGTGCGTGTGTGTGTGTGTGTGTGTGTGTGGTGTTGGGGGGAGGGGGGGGTCATCTGGAAGGTGTGGTTCAATAAGATATCCTTGCTTTGTCCCCAGCTTTGGCCCTTTCTGCTCTGGCGCTCCACCTTGGGTAACTGGATGTCCACTTCCTCCTCGCTGTCGTCTGACTCAGCACTGGTGATCTCATCGTCCTCCTCCTCCTCGTCCTCCTCTTCCTCGTCCTCCTCCTCGCTGCCCGCCTCTTCTTCGGCCTGAGGCTCCTGCAGATTCTGTGGTGAGAAACATGCAGGAAAGGTTCAAACAAAAAGCCGATGTTGTCGCTCCTCAGCTCTCGTCGGACCCCTCCTCCCGCACCTCCATCGGGTTGACCGTGATGGTCAGAGCCGAGTCGTCCCAGGAGGTGCCCGCTTCTTTAGCCGTCTCCTCCAGCTTGACCTCCTGCTGGTGGGTCAGGTGGATGCGGTAGATGCCCAGCACGACCACCACCACCAGAGCCGCGATGCACATCACGATCACCACGGTGGCGGCGCTCGGGACGGCTGGGGGGGCGAGCAGAGGGCAAAAGGTAAGAAAAGACCGGCGCCGTCGCTCCCTCAGCAGGTCGGAAGGTCTAAAGATTTAGGTTAATTTATCTTTACAGCAGAGAGGGGTGGTTGGAACAGGGACGCACGCAGGAACTGCTCAGTTAAGATGGACTTCAGTGTGTGTGTGTGTGTGTGTGTGTGTGTGTGTGTGAGAGAGAGAGTCAGAAGGAAATCAACTGACTCGCTCTGAGCCTGAGGGACTCTATTGTTAGCGCTGCATGTTTGAAGTCTGCGCCTGATTCTCAATGTTTCAACTCGTATAAAACAAAGTCCTAAAACTTTTTTTTCTCAATATATATTTTTGGGGCTCAGCTCTCATGACGCACAGACAAAAAAAAAAAGAACCGGCTCGTCTCTCGTTTCAATTTTTCAGCGCGACAGAAAGAGCCAGCGAACTCGAGCGGGCGCGGCTGGCCTCAGACCGGCGGAGACGGGTTCCGACCTGCAGCGGATGCTGAGGGATCCTCATGTTTATGCATTCTGCAGCGCCCCACAGCTCTGGGTGGGTGTGAGGGAGATTAAGGACGGGGATCCGCAGAGGACTCCTCAGATGAACATTTAACTCACTTCCTTAGATGTTCACACCAAAGCCACAACCTCTGATCCCGGCGGCAAAGCTTCGCTCGGCCCCGCCCACCCACACACCCCGCTGTGTCATACTGAGCTCAAACGAAACGTGAGCTGAACATATATTTTTATTGCGCTTACACACACACGGATCACCTCCTGACTCACGGGCCTGTTAGCATCTTAGCTGCAGGACTCCCAGGTGAACACCTGGGCCTCCGGTAAATAATGGAGCTCAGTGTGGAAGATTAAAAAGCAACGCGTCTCTCCTCTCATACAGAAAATAAGCATTTTTAGAAATGCCGCCCTTCTGTCACCTCTGTCGCAGCCACAGTCTGCCAAACACGATAAACAAACGAGGAGGCAACGACCGAGCGGATCCCTCCGAGTGGAGTCTGCGAGCCAACACAAAGGCCTCGATGATTACTGTGGCAGCGGAGCGTAATGCAGGTCGTAAAAGAGACAATGGCGTGCCGTTATGGCCTTCTGATGGAGCGGTGCTCTTCAGTTTCGTCTTATTTGTCCCCAAAGAGCAGCAGAAGCCACACGGTTGCAATTCAAACTCTTAAAAAAGCATCAGATAGGTTGTGATGGGGGAACACTGTGACCACCTTTAACGCAGAGTCCAAACCAATCACGTTGGTTCTGGCCTAGCGGACCACGTTAGTACTGCACCGTTCAAGAGCACGACTGAGGCTGAAATATGTTTTCGAGTGTATTTTTCTGTCTATTTTCAGCAAAAAGCACAAAAAAGAACCCATGTGTTGGCATAATTTTTTTTGACAAATTAGCGAGCAATTAGCATCCTAGTATTGGTGTTTAAAACTAGAGAAGGTAGCGTCTTAATGTTGGTTTACGTGTTTACGAGGCCTTCTAGAGTGTTGCCCCCGGTGACCACCTGCGTATTGATGACACAGCAAACGTTTCTGGGCTGTAACACAGCTAAAACGAGTCACGTTCCTCCTCCTAACTGTGTTTTTGTGTGGTCCTACCTGAGCTGTGGCTGGGGTACAGGTCATGGAGCATGGATGGGCGGCGGACCTGCATGTACTGAGGCGGAGCGACGATGTGACTGATGTGTTCCCCGGGATCGGAACCGCGCAGCACGCTCACCTGGTTTGGAGGAGATGGCACAGAAGCGACAGTTTCAGGGGGTCGTACGTCCCCCCCACTCCTCAACCGAGTCCTGGTCTTACTGACCTCCAGCTTGAACTCGTTGCTGGTGTAGCGTCCGTTGAGCTCCGAGCAGGTCAGCTGGAACCTCCTCTCGGCGAGCTGTGTGGGCTGCCAGTGTTGATACCTGACCTGTCGGATCACCTGCTCGTAGCTGGACATGGAATCCACGCCTGTGGGGGCATACGGGGACGCTGGTTAGCGTCCTACAGATGCTCAGCAACTGTGTGAGCAAACTGAAGGGCAGATTTGATGCGAGTTTCACACTTGATGGCACTCGAGCGTCTTTAAATGCTGAACTAAAGAGCTGTTCCACAATGAAGTGCCCTTCTGGTGAATACAATCAGGCATCTAAACAGCCTAAAGGGTGTCTGGACTCAGGGTAATTGATTAAAACAGTGCTTAAGTGCATTAAAATCCAATTACGTGCCCTTTGAGGCACAAACGTGCAAAATAGGTGCCTGTGCAGCATTCTAAAATGATTAATCCGTAATAAAAGATGGGAACGCTCCCTCTTCTTCCCTGTAAGCAAAAACTAAAGTGTCCTCTGAGTCTGCTGCTGTCAGCGGTGCCTTAGTAACCTTGGTTGCCATAGTAACCTACCATAAACAGACACGCCAGACGTGGAGTTGGTGGCGTCGAGGTGTTTTCCGAGGAGAGCGCCACCCTCCACTTGGAGGGACTCCTCCTCCGGCCTGAGTTCCTCTCCCAGTACTAGGATGTCGCAGTAATCCAGGTTGTGAATGATCTCCTCCAGAACCTCAGGCTGTCGAGCTGCGCACACACACACACACACACACACACACACACACATCAATACACAGGCAGAGCTAGAGAGCTGTACTTGGCATTCTCTGATGCTCGTCCAGGAAATTTCAGAAAACATCAGAATCACTTTGCGCTTAACTTATTTTGTGTTTCTGTTGGCAAAAACACAGCCCCTGTTTTTAGGTCGTTTTCTATTTTGGGCTCAGCGCACACACACACAGAGACACACACACACATACACACTTCTAATAATGAGCTGCGCTGGATTTCCAGGAGAATCAGAGTTTTCGGAATCTCGGCGGACTCTACTTTTTCTTCTGCAAAGCTTTACATTTAGGATTAAAGAACCCTTTATGGCTGACCTGTGTGAATACATCACCTCCCATTCCCAAACACTCCTGCCTTCCGAGCCTGAACCTCCATTATCATCCTTCATCTTTGTGAACGCGCGTCGCCGTGAGCATGCTGCGCTAATGAGTCCCCACAGACGGCTCCTCTCTGCTGGGGGGCTGCTGGGAGAGAGGAGGTGGAGCTCGGAACGACCTCCACCTCTCGCTACGCGCTCCCAGCGACGGAAGATGCTCTACACGTCCATCCAGTTTGCCCCCATTTGTTACATTTGGAGGCTCGTTTTTGACAGATACATGAAAAAACCCTCACTGAGATGCAGCTCATCATGGAATTGGAGAAACCGAAAGTGCGTTCCATCCCTTCATGACTACTTTTGGGATCTGAGCACCAGATTAGTTATCAGAGTTCTTCCTGAGATTACCGAGTCAAATTTAACCTGCAGTTTGGGTTTGAAAAGGGACAAGTTCAGCTTCAGAATGGCCGGGAGTGGAGAAGTGGAAGGGAAGAAGGGAGGAGCGCTGGCAAAAACCGGGGACAGATGACATTGACTTTCAGTAAACACATCAGCTTAAGCTTTGGAAAAAGGGCCCTTTAGTGGGGGACGGAGAGAAAGAGCGAGTAATACAAAGACAAATGAATGACAGAGACAAAGCAGCAGAGGGAGAGACTGTGATTAACACTGAATCTCTACTGCGGGGCCTGAAGAAACGTGTGATCTATGTGGAATCCTCTAAGCCCTGAGAGAACACAAAATCTTCTCATTATAGATCTTCACCGTCCCCCCCTTAAGCAGCCTCATTGTGCGTCTTCTCGTCTTCTTTCTGCTTTCCCGCTAATCTCTCCCCCCAGCTGCAGTCTCAATTTCAGCAGCAGAAAGAGCTCTGCTGACTCCTGAAAGCTATGCCTCCTCCCGCTCTTCTTCATTTGCAGCCCGACGCGCAACGGAGGCCGCAGCGCCGCATCCCCTGCTTCTAATTGGCTGCAAACTTCAGGGCTCGGGGTCGGCAGCCTCCGTCGGGATTTAAATGTCACGCTCATTTGCTGCTGGTCAAGGCTGCGCGACCCCGAGAGGCGTTCTGGGTGGGTCTGACTCAGCGGGAGCGGGGCTGCATTCACACATGCTTAGGCCCGCGGAGCAGGCGTATGAAATTGTGGGATGTTCCGGTCCAGCTCGCCGCCGCAGATGGAAAAAAAAGGTAAGCTGCAGCTGCTGTTGCGGCAGGTGGCGCCGCTCAGGCTATGGGACTTCATGAATGACTGATCGCGTCATTAATATGAAACGCTACTAAATATTCAACCGCGACAGGTTTCTACCTGCAGGTTTGGATGCTTCTCAAACTCCGCTGAGTTCTGAAGGACGAGCAGATATTTTAATTGTAGGTGATGACCTTGACGGCTTTAGCCAAAGCTTCTACTTCTATCCTCTGACAATCAGCTGCGCGTTTGTCGAGGAGCTGATTATTTATCGTTATTCTTTCCTTGTCCTTGACTCTGACTTTCGGAAACTCTGCTCCAAAACATTATCTCCCGTCAGCCTTACTTAAGCTGCTCTTCCCTGGACACTTCTCCCTGAAACTATTTCAACCAAACGTTAAAGTCGACGCTGAGGATTGCAGCAGTCGTGTGCAGCACCTGTGTGGCGTGCGGCGGCGTCCGCCCTGGTGACCGTGCTGACGATGTGGAGGTCCTGGAACAGAGCGATCCCGTCCGACGCTCTGAAGTCGGACTCGGGCCGAATCAGCCTGTCGGCTCCGCTGATGGTGATCCTGGGCTCGCTGGGCTGCAGCACCATCACCACGGCGTCGATGTCGGGGATGGTGATACACGTGTCCTCGCCGAAACACCTGGGAAACAAACACAGCAATCAAAATCGGCTGAGTAAGTTCCGTCTGCGTGCGGATCTTTTCCGATCAGCTGCATTCTGAGGGGATCTTTGCCACTGTGGCCATTTTCTGTCAAAGAGTTTTTAAAAACTGGCAGCAGGTCGATTTTTCATTCTTAGCTGACAAACCATTTCCAGCTTGTGACGGTTGGGAGCGTTCTGGTGCTGCTAATCACCCAGTGTCTCCAGTGTATCACATGACCTTGACAATTGTGACAGTGTTGCAGGCGTTGCATTATAGTGGCCTGATGACTAATTTGAGCCTGACGCGGAGAGGAGAAGGTCACACGGCGCCAGACAGTGTCACGCTTTCAAACGCCCCCTAAAACAAACCTCCGTAAACAAACCCGACTGGCTGAAGAGCAAACGTTTAATCGGCAGCGACAGGATTAATTTGACATTCAGGCTCTGCTGCATGCGGCCGTTCAGAGGATAAAAACCTCTGTCAGCACACGCGGAGCTGCAGCCGCTCGCCTGCACGTCTGCTCACAGCTGGGGCGCGACAGCGTGCGTTTGAACGCCAGCGACCGACTGGCAGGCTGACAGGGGCCGTGCTGGTCCTCACACACAGACACACACACACACACGCGCATGCACACGCGCAGCGTGAAGACTGGCGATTACACATCAATGAGGCATGAAACGGAAGGATGCTGGTGGAAGGGGACAGAGGTGCAGCCTGTGAAAGACAAACAAACAAACAGGATTTGTTTTTTTATTTAAAGATTCTCCTGGAGCTCAAACATCTGTCGGTGGGCGGGACATCGCTGGAGCACAACTAGACTTCCTGAACCAGAATCCTGCACCGGAACCCCGGCTGAAATTCTGCAGCCTCCCACATGCAGTCAGACTTTAGCAATGCTGCTGAGGGTTTGATATGAAGAGCAGAAACAGACAGCGGCTCTAGCTAAATATCTGTGCACAGCTCTGAAAAAGCGGCTGTGATCATGCGAAAAAGAAAAGCGTTTTGATTAAAATGTGTAACGATAAAATTGTATAAAACAAAGCAAAACCCTGGAATAGTCCGACAACTACAAGCCTTCTGTCTGAGTCAGTTTGGCTGCATCGCGTAATCTCTCTTTTGCTCTCCTCCGCTTGCAGCTGGTGGCGTGTCAGTTTGGCGTTCACGCATTAATCCATCGGTGCGAGCGGACACAAACGCAGTGATGCAGGGAGACGACTGCTGTTCGGGCTGCTCGCGCTGGGGGAGGAGAGAAAATGGCAAAAGAAATTAAAACTCTTCCAAATCCAGAGACTTTTCACTGTGATTCCACCAAAGGTGGAACCTTGGTTTACCATAAGGGGAATTAAACAGAACTGAACACCGGGTTCTAGGGGACTCCCTATCTCTGCCATGTACGGCCTTTCACCATTTAGGCAGCAGTGCTGTTAGCCCAGCTGTTATCAGCAATCCCGGATAACTGGTGTTCCTGACACCGGGCAGAAGGGCTGAGATGGGACCCCCTAGGGTGCTGCTATAGGGGTTCACATGTAATTAAAATAATAATAAATTTAACAGTGCTCCACTAGTGAGGCGCAGGCTTCGGGCCTCCATCACACGCTATCGCACTTTAAAGAGAAAAAGTTTTTTTTTTTTTCGTTCCTCTGGCAAAACCCAAGCAAAATTACTAATACATGACATGAAAATGTAAAAACTAGCCCCCTGTGGCAACGGGGAAGAGAAGATGGCTTATTAAAGAAACAAGCGACAGCAGCGGAGCAGAGGATAAGACAGAAAAAAGCGAGAAAAGAAAAGCCAAGAGGAGGAACTTTGTGCAAGGCCTGCCACGCTTTCAGCACCTTAGAGAACTGTCGAGCTAGATTTGCACCTCTTTGGATGTGAGCGAGAAGGAGGCACCAGTGGGAATAGAAGTGTACGTACTGTACGGATGTGGAGATGCGCAGACGGCGGGCGCCTGGTGTCGGGAACTGGCGAGAGTTGATGTAGGAAACCTTCCTCATGGCGGTGTTCATGTTGTCCAGATCCTCGCCCTCCATCACCAGAATAGACTGGGCTGGGTTGAAGTGGAACTGTGGGGACAAGACGCAGGATCGGTCATCAGAAGTGTGTTTGCTCTGCTGTGAGCAGCCCACAGCCACAGCGCTGACCAGATTAGTCCGCTGGTTCCTTTTTTTTTTTTCCTTAGCATGCCGCTAATACTTATTAATACTCATACTTACTTCGATACTTTTGACCTAAAAAGCCCATCTTACGTGGAGAGATCGATTACTTTTAGAAAGTACCTGCAAACTCAGAGCTGAGGAGCGTGGCCCGCCTGTGTTCTGTCCTGCAGAGTTTGATGGTTAGAATCCGAGACCCTTTTTCACTTTAAAAAGGGCTTAGCGACCTCCTGCCTGAGCTGCCTCCAATCTAAAGAAAGTGCTCTGAGCAGTGGGGGCGGCGGCCCTTCAGCACTTCACGGGGCTCCACGTACACTCCTATCCTCAGTCATTCCCTCTTTCATGCCCTTGCCTGTCTGGAAGTCTCCTTTTAATATTCTCCCCTCTGTGGCAGCGCCTTCTATCAGACCCTAGCTCTCTCCGCCTCTCCGTTATGCTACGATTGTGCTGTGCTAGCCCTCCAACAGCTTCACTAAATGCTGTCCTCAGGCCTCCCGTGGACTTACGGAAGCCAGATGAGTGTGTGTGTAAGAGGAAAATGAAAAAGCTTTCAAAAGATAAAGTGCGCTGGCCTGGGGAGTTTGTGCACCACGTTTCTACTTTCCTTATCCCACCTTGACTTCTAAAAAAAAAAAAACTCGCTAGGTTGGGTTTTTTCCTTTCACTTTCTTACTCTCCACTAAGATCAAGATTGAAAATGACTGAAGAGAGACGAAGGGAAAAGAGAGTTATGGGAGCCGAGGGACGGGATAGGTGGGTTGGTATCTGGCACTCTACGCAAACCACGATCCATCTTATCTGCCCTCTATCTTCCACAGCACGAGGAGATGGATTAGCTGTGGACCACGAGGAGGTGGGGGGCGTGCACGCCAGCGGAGGGCTTCGAGAGGAGTTGACCTGGGATCTAGGTGAGGGGATCTCGGCAGAGATCAAAATGTGATGGTTTTTTTTACCAGATTCAAATGGTGGAACAAAGCAAAACAAAACAGAAAAACCCCAACAGGATTGTGAGGTTTTAACCTGAATCTCGCTTTCATGCAGATGTTCTCTAGCAGGCAGGCTTCCTGTCTCCGAGCCGTCGTACCTTGATGCTCTTGTCCAGACTTTCCAGGGAGTTGATGTCCAGGCCCTCTTTGCAGGCCTGCAGACAGGAAATGACCTTCTGGCTCTCGATCTTCCCGGGTCGAATGGTCAGTCCAGACAGGCTGCCCCGGAAATACTGAGTGAAGCGCGGCTTCTTCACCTCCCCACCTACACACCAACCACACACACACACACACACACACACACACACAAACACACAAACGCGATCGGGTTCAACCAAATCAACTGGCAGCACATTTAAAGTCATTACGTGACGTTTTTAAACCGCTCTTCAGGCGGTGCAGAGGTGAGCGCCGGGTCGTTGTCATGCCGAACGGCAAGTCGTCTCGTGTTTATTTTCTCAGACAGATACCTCAAGGGTTTTGTATCAGCCTCATTACTCCCTGATCCCTCTATGCTGATTAAAATTCCAGTTCCTGCTGAAGAAAAACAGCCTAAAAGCCGATTCAGGAGCCAGCAGACTGCTTTTACTTTACTATTTAAGTTGGATTTATGCATCATTTAGCTGCAGCAGGAACACACACACACGTGCTCTAGTGATCTGTGTTAAATAGCCATAAATATTATCCTGATCACTGCAGGTTCCTGGCTGATCTTTGGGATGCCAGAGGTGCCCGGGTGAGTTTGTCTTTGAGAGTTTGTCTCCTCTGCATTTGGAGTTAAGTAACTATGGCCAACGTTATTTCCTCTCTCTTCATGCTTGGGCTCCTCTCGCTCTTTAACGCCATTTCCCCTCATTTCTCCAGCCCTTTCCACCCCACAAAGATGTTATCAATTGAGGCCACTGCCAGAAAAAACCATTACGGCTGCCTGATAGAGGGTAAATTCGGGAGCAGAGATGGGGGGATTAGGGAGCTGCAGCAGAGAGGGAACGATACGGGTGATAAAACCGCAGCTCAGCCCGCTTTTTACGCCAACTCAGCTTCCTTTAAGCGCACGGCGTCGCCTTCCTGGCTCTGACTGATCGTCACCCTCCATTTTAACTCTTTATTTGTTTTTATCATTTTGCAAATGAGAAGACGCGCGCATGAGCATTATTCATGTGGTAGAGACTGATTTACGGCACATGTGTGCGCACCTGAATCCATCATACTCTGTGTGTGTGTGTATGTGTGCCTATATTTTGGTGTGAAGTCGTCGTTAATGACCGAGCCGAGCCGAGCAAGGGCGGGATCAGCCAATTCAAGAACAGACGCAATAAGTTTGTTCACCTTCACTGTGCCGGGTCAAAGGTTAAACACAGGCCTACGGCGAGAAAATTGCACATCCAGCACTTAACGTGGAAGGTGAAGGGAGGAGAATGAATAGAGGGCAAATGATTTTGGAAAACAGGTGAAGGAAAAATAGCATGCTTTCTGGATAAATAATTAGGTTTTTGTATTGGGGAATGAATGGCCTCATACATGTTAACGAGCAACCTGGCGTCAGACAGATTAGCAAAGATGCCAAGTTGGAAAAACAGCTTCGCATCTGCCCGCATCTGCATGCAGAGCCACTCCAGCCATTGAAATGGTATTCATGTTGCATTCCAGGGCTGTTCAGCACAGCTCAAACAAGCTGATAGGACAGTGAGCATCATTAAAACCATGTGTATTCATGTAAAATCGGGGAAATCAGGGCAGAACATTACAATATTTTATATTTTGTTATTTCCACACATGCTGTCAGCTGTCGAGTACATCGAAGTTCTGGAGCAAAAGAAAAGTCTATTTTAATCAACCATGCCATCCAGTTATTGTCATTTCACTTTTACAATGCAAACATAAACAGCCATTTAGCCGCCATGTTGGTTCTGCAAATTGCTTTTGATTTTCCTTTCACCAGCGCTTCAAAAGCGCCGTTAAGGCCGGAGGCACGAGAAGCCGCTCTGACAACAAATGAGTTCATCTTTGCAACATGCACACAATCAGCACCCAAAACATTTAGTCGCTACGTTAGAGCTGTCTGCCGCGGCTAACGGCCCATGTTAAGGTTTTGTTATCACCTTTACAACTCTTTTTTGAGGCTCAGCCCCCCGATGAGGGTGGCTGAAATCGTCTTTGAGCGCCCTTTCTCCATTCAAGGCCTTTCTAATCCTCCTAAAGGCAGCCAAGACATGTGCAGAGATGAGAGGTAAGAGTGTGTGTGAGTGTGTGTGTGGGGTCGCCACTGCAGTTAAAAGCATCATTAGATGACTTAATCATACTCCTGTGGCAAAAGAGCTCGACTTTGCGACTGAGGTTAAGCTTTAGTGGGCAGCTTCGTCCGAGCTGTTAAACCAATGCTGCTCCGGAAAAAAAATTAAAAAACCCGTCAAGTGAATTATCGGTGATCGCTTTAGAGGGTGGGTTCTGCACCGTGAGAGAGACCTTTTGCCTTTCTACATGATACACCACTAAGTTCCCCTCTGGTTCCACCTCAGTAAGAAGTGATCCTGAAAAGAACCCAATAATTGACGCCGCACTGGTCAATTATAGCGGATCAAAGTGACCCCGGCCATCAGAAGGTGCAGCGTTCACCTACGAAGCTCTTCCTGGAACGGCTGGTTCTGGACTGGACTCTGTCTGGTTTGCACCGGCCGCTCACCTTGCCAGCAGGCGCCAACAGTCAGCTGCACGTCAATCTGCGAAGGGTGGATGGGCCAGTCGTCGGTGACCAGGTAGGGGTCGTAGGTCACCCCGTCCACATAGAGCGTCACCACAGGGAACTCCACGTTGATGACGTAGTACGTGCCACTCTTTATCGCAGATCTGACAGAGAGAAAGAGTTTACACATGGTCAGCCACGGCTGTATTCACACATGCCAAGTCATTCCTGGTTCTGCAAAATTAGCATTAGCTGGCCTGCGTTCCTTCATACTACCACTCCTTTCTGTTGGCTCTACCCTCCTCTTCAGCCCCCACCAGCCCTCACCTTCCCCTCTGATGCCTAGCGTGCTGCAGCCTGCTCATTAGCGAGCGCTTGTGCAGCAGATGGAGGTTCTAATCAATCGGCTCCGTTTTGGCTGCCGCTCAGGTGCTGCATGCAGCAGCTGGTCTGCCGCCCATCATTTCACACGACTTCTTAGCACATATGCAGCGCGTCAATGCGTCGAGCTGTTGCTCTACTCTTTACGCTGCTTCACGTGGGCGACGGTGAGTAGATGTCGAACGTCATGCTCGCGAAGACGAGACACTAAACACTTTTTGCATTCGTGCTTTTAAGTCTGTCTAATATGGCTTGGAGATGTTTCCAGTCTAGTTATGCTCACACAAGCAGACTCCCATGATATTTACACCCCCTTCGCACTTGCTTCTTCCCATTTTGCCATTTTGAAGATAGCTAGAAGCCCATATGGGATCTGAGCGGCTGCTGGACGGCCTCCCGTTGAAGGCATCAAAGTAGCGAGACCGAGCCCCCTGCCCCGCGCGCCCGCCAACACCGAGGTTGTGATTTCAGCTGGAAATCTCTCTCAGGGATAGCAGCGAGGGATCTGTGCAGCCTCATGTTGAGAAGAGGAGGCCTGTGATGGAGTGCAGCACATTTTTAAAACACTGTAAATCATTCAGCGGCGAAAACACTTCACACAGCTTTGGGATTAGGAGGATTACAGACACCTTTATTTAATAAAACAGGTCAAAGTGAGCTCAGTCGAGACGACCGTCCTCAGGGGACAAACACGACAGGCGCTGCTGCTAATGTGTAAAAACAAAGATCATTTCATGTTCACATTACCAAAAGGATAAATCGTAAAGGAAAAGATGACAATAAAAAACAAACCCTAAAAAAGGCATTTTGAAGGTTAGACCGTCACGATCAGAGGCAACATCTACCGTCCCTGATCCGCACTTTTCTTCCTTCACTATACATGAAAAAGATCAAAATCTTTTTATCTTAGTGTTTTGCTGTTGTCCTGGTTTTTTGGTTTGTCTAAAACCGTGGCAATGGAAACTCGGCTAATGAGCTCTTGACACACTTGTGTGGTTCCCACTGGCTGCCTGTGGAGGAAAAGCCGAATTTCAGCCTAACAGGCTCAGAGTTTTCATTATTTGCTTTTTTTCCATCAAAATTTGGCTTCTGGACAAAAAAGATGGCTCGTCTAAATAGAGGCCCGCACCCATCAGCTGCACCAAACCGACTCCAGATCGCTTCGAGAGCCAATTGTGGGAAGATCTGGAATCTGAAATTTAAGGTATCGCTCATATGTGGTTGTATGTATGAAACTAAGCACCTTTCAGGATTCTGGAAGCTTCAAGTCCCCGGGGAGAGATGTTAAAACAGAAAAACAAATGAGTTAAGACCATTAATGTGCGCTAACTTACAGCAAAATGAGCTTTTCTGGCACAAAAGTCCCTTGATGTGGATGGGAATGGACCAGCTGGATGTCAGGGAGGAAAATCATTCTAAGAAAACCTAAATATGTGGAAGTGATGCAAAGAACCATGTAGAGAGGGCATGAGCTAATGTATCAGAGAGAAGAGGCCTCACCGAATAACACACACACACACACACGGGTGGAGGAAATTAAAACCCAGGGTCATTTTGTAGATAATGATCATATAATTCCCTGCCTCATGCTAATGCTATACATGCTACTGCAGGTGAAGAAATGGAGAGCAAACAGACTGAATAAGGGCATGCCCCGCGCGCCCCCCAACACCGAGGGGGGGAAGACAGCGGGAAAACACGCACAGGGAAAGCAGCGAGGGAGCGGGGCAGCCACAGGGGGAGAAGAGGAGGCCGGGGAGGGAGGGCAGCACAGGGGGAAAACACGGGAAAGCAGGCAGCGGCGAAAACACGGCAGACAGCGGGGGGAGGAGGAGGAGGACAGACACCGGGAGGGGAGGAAACAGGGCAAAGGGAGCGCAGGCGAGACGACCGGCCGCAGGGGACAAACACGACAGGCGCGGCGGCGAAGGGGAAAAACAAAGAGCAGGGCAGGGGCACAGGACCAAAAGGAGAAAGCGGAAAGGAAAAGAGGACAAGAAAAAACAAACCCGAAAAAAGGCAGGGGGAAGGGGAGACCGGCACGAGCAGAGGCAACAGCGACCGGCCCGGAGCCGCACGGGGCGGCCGGCACGAGACAGGAAAAAGAGCAAAAGTCGGGGGAGCGGAGGGGGGGGCGGGGGGCCGGGGGGGGGGGGGGGCGAAAACGGGGGCAAGGGAAACGCGGCGAAGTATCGCGGGACACACGGGGGGGGGGCCCACGGGCGGCCGGTGGAGGAAAAGGCGAAGGGCAGCCTAACAGGCTCAGAGTGGGCAGGAGGGGCTGGGGTTCCATCAAAATTTGGCTTCTGGACAAAAAAGATGGCTCGTCTAAATAGAGGCCCGCACCCATCAGCTGCACCAAACCGACTCCAGATCGCTTCGAGAGCCAATTGTGGGAAGATCTGGAATCTGAAATTTAAGGTATCGCTCATATGTGGTTGTATGTATGAAACTAAGCACTTTTCAGGATTCTGGAAGCTTCAAGTCCCCGGGGAGAGATGTTAAAACAGAAAAAAAAATGAGTTAAGACCATTAATGTGCGCTAACTTACAGCAAAATGAGCTTTTTGGCACAAAAGTCCCTTGATGTGGATGCTAATGCTATACATGCTACTGCAGGTGAAGAAAATGGAGAGCAATAGCAAGACTGTAATAAGGGCAATTAAAAGAAGAAGAAAGCTCAGATTTAATGGAGTCGGTCCAGCAGAGCCGAAAGCTGCCGGAGCCCAACTCCAACTTCTGAAAGTAAGGTTTTTTTCTTCTGTGTCGGATTCAAAATGACAGGCGGAAAATAAGAAATAAAAAAAGAATAATGGTACAAACAAGAGAGAACAGGATGTGAAACAACCAGAGGAGAGAAGAAACTAGAGGAAAACAGAAAAGAATGGAAACGTCACACATCAAAGGCGCCTCCATCATCTCTCGGGGCACTCGAAAGCAACAAGACAACAAAATTTCTGCTTTTTTTCTCCGCAGTTCACGTGGTCTTTTTTTCATCTCGCCGTCAGAACATGACGGAGGGAGCCGCTGCCTCCAGACCTTTGCAACTCAAAGTCTTTAAGAGATCTGTCGCCCGACCCGACCTTGTAGCTTCAAACGAGACAGAGCAGCGAGGCAGACAAATGGCGGAAGAAAAAGGATGTGGTGACGTGATCTGAGATTGGGGAGAGGGAGGACACGATGATGGAGGGGGAGATGAAAGGAGAGAGGAACAGAAGTGAATAAATAAAGTTTCAGGAAAAACAGACAGATAGTGACTCATTCGACAACAGAGGAAGCCGACGGCATGTGCGGTGCTTGGAGGTGACACGATTAGCATGGGAAGTGGAATGTTTTCATGCCATTTTTAAGCTACACTATTACTGAGAAAGTCAAAGTTTCAAAACAATTCCTGTCATTTATCTCAAATAATGCTTAAGGTCTTGAAGGATTGTGATAATTCCTGCACCTTTTAACTTTGCTGACCATCTATCTGCCAACATTAGCACGCCAACATTAAATTAGCATGATGGGAAAGAGGGAGACTCGTTGGGTCACTAGTGAGGCTAAAAATTCTTCATTTTATGTGCAACAAATGAAGAAAACCAGCTCCACCGTGGGGAGGAAATGGGATGAACCATTAGCCTCGTAGTTTCAGCCAGTTCTGACTTTTAAATAGAAAAGTCAGACACAGAGCTTAGCAAAGTTTGAAGTTGGAGTTTGGCTGATGAAAGAAGGAATTGAAGAAAAAAAGGCAAGAGAGATGAGGGAGGAAAGGAAAGGCTAGAAGGGCTGCTGGAGGAAGACTTCAGAACTGAGATTGATGAGCAGGACAAAGAAGGTGACTTTACAGAGGAGTGGGAGGTAGACGAATAGAACGGAGGGATATAAATGGCTGACAGGACCGGATTGTATAAACCTGATGGACAAACCCTGATCAGCCAAATATGAATCACTTCATCAGCTGCGGAGTGACAGCGATTAACTCGGTCTGACCTGAAGAGTCGATGTTGGTGTCGTTCGGTTGTTTGCAGCCTATGGATGAAAGCTGAAGGTCAAGGGTGAATCTAAAAATCAAGACTCATCTAACAAACGAGTTGGAAAAGTTCTCAAGGTGTTTTTTCAGTCTCCCTAAAGACATCGACAGGAGGACGTCCTCAGAAGTGTCCTTGTCAAAGACACTTGAGTTAAACAGGCTTTAGACAAAAAATACATCACTTAATCACGTCACATGTGGTTTGAATCTTTAACTATTCAGAGTCAAATGTGGGACTGACACCTGCAACTGTAATCTGCCTGGCAACAGCTGAGCGACCAATCAAGTTGTACCTGTCCTCCGTACTTGCCTTCTTGCGTTTGTACTTGCTCTACCCAAACTTGCAAAATATTCAGCTCTTCTTTAGCATTTAGTGCTATAATTATAATCCTTAAACTTTTACTTTTGATTTTGGTAGAAACAGATTGAAATGTGAAATTTTTTCAAATAATAACTCACACACAGGCTCTGAAATAGATGCCAAATTAAAGCACTTATCTCAGCGGGGAATTTGTACTCCATCTCGCCTTTATGAACAGAACAAATGTGCCAATTATTTAAATGAATGTTGGCAACATTAATGCTATGGAGTCAAAACATCCGGCCCCAGGGCCGTTTTCTCATAACTCTCATAAATCAGCGTTGGCTTAGCGTCCACGTGGAAACCGTTACAACACTACCAGTTCCAAGTCTCCAGCACTGACAGTCTGACAGCCTAAAAAGAAAAAGGGACAACTACAAAGTGAGAGGTGTGTGTCTGTGTGTGTGTGCGCGATCAGTACTAGAAGTTGACTATAAAGTTCCAGCTCGGCAAAAGTGACTAATTAGATGTGCAATTATGCAGCTTCTCCCAGCAGAGATGACGAGTCAACAGGTGGATCAAACACGCCACACACACACACGCACACACAAATAGTGGAAAAAATCCATTAAATCTGGGTTCTGTCAGTAATGGGCTATTCAAACTTTGTGAGACAACATGCTCACCGTCTTAGAACCGTGAAGAAAATTACGATTTTAATCAGTTAATTTAAAACCGCTGCAGAAAGAAAAGTCAAATGCAGGAGGGCAAAGATGATTGTTCAATCTGGTCTGTGGCAGAAATGAATTGAAATATGAAACAAATGTCAGCGGCGTGTGCCGTATCTGGCCCGTCGCCGCAGCTACAGTCACTGTTGGTATTTCTAGGTTTGTTTTTCCGATATCAGCCCTCAATGATAAAAACTGTATAAATATTTTACTTCCAAATAACCAAAACCAACAAAGGTTCAAGCTATTTTAGAGCAAACTCATTCAGATTGTCCTTTTTAGGTTTAGTGCTTTATTTTTTTCCCATTTCGCTTCCTTTGGTGCAAAAAAGGCTGTAGGATTAAATACAATTAAGCAATTATTAGTTTTTAATAGTATCAAAAATAGGAACACAGGTATGTTCAGGAGAATAAGATCAATTGGCATAATATTCATATAGTTACAGCTATAAATAGTCAGTAAAAAGGGTGCAGAGACAGGAGGAATAAAAGTTTGATTAAAAAAGAATCGCCTCATTAGACAGATGGGAGGTGACAGCTCATTCAAAGGTAATGTAGATTTCACGGCCATGACTCAGGCAGACTTCTGGTCAGCGACCGACAAATGTGGGGGAAGAAAATGATTCTGTTGCTTTTTCCAGCAGAAAAGCATCATTTGCAATTCTAGTGTTTAAAAACTCTGCTGAACATTCTGGCATTTTTGATTCTAGCAACTTAAAACGTAACCAAAGATCTTCAACCGAGCCCTCAGATGGAGCATCTGAGGGCCCCTGGTGATGTTCGGCCATTTTCATCTATCACACGCCTCCTCCTGATTGCCAAAGTCCTGACAACAGGTGCTCTGCAGACCCTCCTACACCAGATTTACCACCCGCCCGCCAGGCTCGCTCGCTTCTCCGCCTCTGCCTCCATTTCTTCTTCAATTCATCTCTCTCTCATCCTTTTCTCCCCCCTCACTACACTTAAGGTCAGCAGAGGATGTGCACAATAAATCTTAACTGCGGATTCTGACAGCCGCTCTCCATCCAGGAAGAGCTTCAGCCAGGCGAGGAGCTAAACCGCACACAGACTTCCTCAGAAGCTGTTTGGACGGACAAGAAGTCCTGGCTGAAGGGGCCGCAGGGTTAGGAACAGACAAATCTGTAGAGCAGAAACACATTTAAGTAACAAAAAATACAGAGTTGGGTGGAGGAGAGAAGGTTGGCGGCAGGCTTGGAGTGTGCGGCATCCTTGCCTGCTAACACCATGTGACTCATCCAATCACATCAAGTATGACACATCCAGGTTGCTACCCCAGCACAGCTATCCTCCACACCCGTGTTCATGTGCAGACAAAAAAGGAGAAATGAGGTTTTTGATGCCAATATGTCAACATTACACTACATTCCACCATCGCCACAGAGAAATAAATATTCTATTTTATACAAGTGTTAGCTTTAGCCTTTTTATTCCGTTGGGTAAACAAGCTCACGTATCTGTCGACTCTGCTCTGCGCATCATCGATCCTCACTTCCATACAGGCTGGGAGACAATAAAAGCAATTGCTCCTCCACCCTGTCATTTATCGCCCTCTCCAGCGCAGCGTCTGGCCCCCCCACGACCTGCTGTATACCCGCCGCTCTGGTAAGATTGAGGTAATATTAGCTGGAGATGACGGGCAGTGAAAGGAATAGAGAGTAATGGGAAAGTGTGCAGAATGTGCTTTAGAATAGTGCGTTTGTAATAAAGGCTGATTTCATTCGTGATGCAGACGGAGGCCCTGAGAATCGTCGGGAGAGTATAATAGAATTTCTGTGATGAACGAGTGATGCGATGCTGCGGGGATCGCAGTGATAGAGAGCGACTGCTCTCATTACATTTATTAAATTATTAGTTTTTGCATAGACGGACCCCGCGCCTCTCCACCCTCTGGTGTGTTTTGCTTACCAAACAGCCATCACTACGGCTGAATGTTATCAGAGGCGCGAAGAACTGCAGATCTTCTTTCAGAACGCCACGTAACACGGGTCCGTCTTAGCCGGATGCAATTTTTCCGAGCTTTATTTCCTGCACTAGTTCCTCTTGGCCAATTTTCTCTTCAATCATTTCTAGCATTCATTTACTATTCCTGCCCTCTGTTTCTAACCTTCCATCTTCACGCAGATATTGATTCTCACGCTGATAAAATCTTCCACCAGCCGAATACAAACATATTCATCTGCATAAATGCCAATCAATATCGGCAAATAGAGTTGGTTACTCTGCTCTTTAGAGTGTTTTAGGTGAATATATGTTGCGTATTAGGAACAAAACAATATTGGCGGGACTAAACAGTGGCTAACTCTTCCACCAGTGGGCGACACCGGAGCTCTTAAATGCACTTTTACGTTTTTGTGCACCTTGAGGCTAAATTTAAGCAGCATCTTTGAGGAATTGCATTTAAAAATTCTTTTTTAAAATGGATTTTTGCGGCTTTTCAATATTTGTGAATTTTGTCACTGACATTCTTTTTTCTGCTCTTGTAATACAAAGGGAATAAAACATTAATCACAGAAAATTAATCGAAAATCAAAGCGCATTCTGGGAGAATAAATGGAGCTGCGGTCCGAGACCCTGCTTTATTTTTCTGTGTACTGCATGTGTGTGTCCATCACACTCTCCTGGGCTATTTGGTGCAGCGCTGCTCTAAATTTAGCAAGCTCTTTAGTAGAAGTCATCTATCATTCAACAGCAACCTTCCCTTGAGGAGACAAACTGTGTGTGTGCATGTGTGTGTGTGTCTGTGTGTTTGGCTGAAAGATGTAAAGCAGCAGCACAGATGAGAAACCAAAATGCTGGATTCAGTTTCATAAATCTTGGGACAAAAATCCAAAGATATGTTTTGGGTTTTTTTTTTTGAATGATGAGAAACGGCAAAGCAGCAACTCGCCAGTCTCGACCTGTCTGGTTGCAGCTGCTTGGTAACCTCACCAGATCAACTGGAGGAATAAAAGCAGAGTTTTGATGCATTTTTGATAGACCTAAACCTAAAAGCTACAACAGCAAGCAGCAACTTTGAAGTGCTCAGTGAAGAGAGGAGACGCTGCGGGAGATCGAGCTAACTGTTGCACCATCAAGCATTTAATGTAAAGAAACTGCAGCACACGTGACACAAAAAAGCTAAGATGAGTAAACCCCTCTGCCATCATTGTTTTTGTTTAGGTTTTTCAAACATGGAGGCTATAAAGGATTTTATGCGGGGCGATACTGATATATGTACTGGACACAGATGATTTTATTTTAGCTCTGTGGTTTTGAATGAATGCTGTCGAGGGACTAGAATGTGCTTCACCGACTCCTGCGCTTCAGTATTCTGTGTCATGGCGAGAATCAAACGGTTCTCTCATTTGAACATTAATTTGGCAGCTACATGTGCAGCTACACGAGTCTGCGGTTAGAGTTTGTCTGCATACAACTGCCACTCGTGTGTGTGTGTGTGTGTGTGTGTGTGTGTGTGAGAGATGTTTGCTCTGACTGCGGTTGTGGCTGTTTCTGCTTGGATCGCGCTGGCCTCAACTCTGACCAAGTAACAGTTGGCTAATTAATTAGGAAGTACTTTGCAAATGTCGTTTATTAAAAAATGAGAGTAAAAGAAGACAAAACGAGACAATCAGCATTCATCAGTCTACCGTGATTCTACACCCAGCATGGTGGGCTCGGATCATTTTTAAAGTACTAAAGAGCCTCAACTGTTTTATCTTAAAAGATCTCAGGCTTTTTGTCGCCTGAGGACTTTCAAAGGGAAACCGGTGTTTCATGAACCGCTGCACTGCAGATTTGCCAGTGTGATTTACCACCCAAAAAGTGCCCTCTCTGAATCCATCCTGACCAATGAAAGCCCACCAGGGGATCACCAGTGGAAAAATGTCCTCATGAATGTCCTCACACTGATATTAAAACCCCCACTGTGATAGATGATTGAATAATAGTTAAGGCAGATTTAAGGCTGATGACGCACAAATTATGAGACAAACTGTTAAGAGCCTTTCAGGGAGTCTGTTTGGGTTAGCAGTTGGCTAATGAAGCACAGTGTTTTGCCAGATAAAATGCAGCCGCCCATCTCAAGCCATTACTGCGACGCAGCCGTATGTTCCATTAAACCACTGCATCAACGTATCGCAATCAGGCTGCAGAAAAAAAAAGCTTCCCCGCCATTTCCAGCTGCTTGATTGCAGGTTTGAATTAAATAATCCAAATGTGCACAGATAACAAGTGAGATAAGGATCTACTCGGTCCGTGCGTCTTTTCATAATGCACCCAACTTAAAACAGCCAATCACAGCGAGCACAATAGGCCTTCCTGCATTAAGTGGCGCTGCCACGAAGAAGGCTCTCTTTGTTATTGAGAGAAATTATGTGCCTTTTTCAGCAGGTAAAACTATTATCTGAAGCCATCATTGAGGCCATTATGCAGCGATTTGCAATGCATGACTAGATTGGGTGAGAAATTAATTGTGTCTCCACGAAAACCCATGCAGGGTGATGGCTGGTGTTTCTAGAAGTTTATTTGTTTAAGAGACAAATCTCAAAGCTGGGGAGAGATGGAGACTTAAGTTTCTCTCACCCCTGAGAAGGGTTTCAGAACCTGCTGTTAATTACAGGGAGGCAGAGCGGAGAATAAAGCAGCAGAGATTAGCAGAGAAAACCCACCCCCGGTGCCTAGCTTTCCACTAAATCAAAATTAGTGCGGGAATGAATCAAAAGGAATAAAATCAGTCTTCAGAATTTAGATTTGTCAAATCTGAGCAACAAGATCTTGCGAGAAAACGAACCTGGACACGGAGCAACGGCCCATCTTATAGCATTAGCCTGACTGAAACAGGTGTTTATTCAGAACAAACAGAGACTCCCACATCCCATAACCACAATCTTCTCTGTGTCTTGGGAGCTGAGGCAGAAATTACATCTCCAGATTCCACAACAAATATTGAATATCTTCTTGTTTTACTTTTTACTCTCTAGGACTGCATACAATCACTGTAAAGTAAAGGTTAAATTAAAATTGGCTCAGCTAAACTAATCCAGAAGTTGAGACTGAATGCTTCCACTTCTTTAACTGCGAACTCCTAAAATAGACAAAAAGCCAGTAACTGAAGCTTATTCCACTACAGGTTCTTCCTCCAGACAAGTAAGAATATTTCCTTCCACTAACTCCCATCTGTCTGCACGTGTGAGCTTCAGATGGATATTTGCACGTGTTCCTTCAGTTTTTCTATCTGTAATAGCTAGCAAAACAAATGCGGAATAAAAGAGACAGAAAACTGCGGGGAGTCAGTTTTCTGCAGATGATCCCCCTCCTCCTTCAGGAAGCTGAGGGTTGACCTCCACCGTGCCCTCCCACAATCAAGACCCGCGGCATGTCGGATCAAATTAGCCCTGGGTGCTGCATCAGGACGTCCAGGCTCAGCTGGGCGGCTCTACAAATCAAATGTCCTTGTTGGCCAAGTGTGGGACCATGTGGGTGACCTGCTCAACTTTGACAGACAGCTGCCACACACACACACACACACACACACACACACACACACACACACACACACACACACACTGCAGAGCCTGTTTGTAACCATCCCTTACAAATGGTGGACATGAAGACACTCTGTGTCTAAAATATGAACCCTACCCTTAATGGAACTTGAATTAAATATTCACACAGACACGGTGGAGGATTTTAAAATTTTACATGGCTTTTGGTTTGCCAAACTAGCTGGGGATTAATTATGAGCTTCCACAAAATGCACTTTTGAATCTCCTGGAAGACGTTCAGCTTCAGAGATCATTTTAAAATACATGAAGCCAAAGCCTTTATGAAAATGAAGCCAAACACTGACGAAAAAAGCAAAGCTACTGGTTCCTATTACAACCTTTAAAACCAGAAGGAGGAAACAGGGAGAAGAGGAAGCACCAACACCAACACTTAGCTTCTCTCCTCTCTGCCATCCAGAACAAGTCCCAGAGGAGCCGCTTACCTGCTCCAGTTTCCAGTGGAACTCGGCCGGCCTGAAGGTGTCCACCTGGGTGAAATCCCTCCTCAGCAGGAACACCAGACGGCAATTGTGGACGTAGAGGGAGTAGTGATGTCGGTTCATCTCTGGACCGAAAGGGGAAAGCCAAAGAGTGATTTGCGCTAATCACTGAGCTCCAAACTCCACCGGGAAGCTAGGGCACAACATCTGCTAATCATCGCGCTCTAAACTCCACCGTACTTCACCGTAACGGATCCTGTGACAGTTCACCATTAAACTCCCAGTCACATTATCAATAAAATGGCTCCTTTCACATGTCAAGTTACTATCTTAAACACGTCCAAACAAACATTTTAGTTCATAGTTTGTAACAGGAAGTAGCTCCCACCAATGAGAGCATGTCTAGATGTCACATGGCCTAACTTGCGCGTGTCTAATTAATCCACTAAAATTTTTGCAGGTTTTTAGGTTTTTACATCTGGCATACACTTAAAGGGCCAATTTTAAATGTATTCTCAACGACAGACTAACGAACTGGAGGTATTTCTTCATGCAATTGTTCGTGAATCCAATCAAAACTTGCAAAACATACAACCGCCAGTAGATGTCGCCTAATCGTTAACGCTCATTAAAAACGTCACACTTTACTTTCACAGCATCACAACAATGCTGAGAGTGAGAAAGGTGCTCATTTCTATTTAAAGAAGCAGTAATTTGGTTCATGATGAAACCCGCCTCGTTTACATTTCACAGAAGCAGAATTACACTTCAGTTAGACTAAACATCACCTCCATTAATTAGCTGCACTGGTGTGAGAAACAAATGTGTTTGAAGTGAAAATGTCACATTTGTTCCCAAAGTTTATTCTGTATTTTCTGGTCAAAAAGTTTTGTACGTTCTCTGTTTTCATAAGATTGGTTTAGTTTTCTACTCACCGGTCTTGTCGGAGTTACAGAGCAGAGTCTCCTTCTCAGCCCGGAGCCCAGGGCTCGGCCCGTGCTTCATCCAGGTGGCGATGGTGAAGTGGTCGGTTAGATTCTGAGGAACCACCCAGTCCGGGATTTTGGCTGCCTGGCGCCCGTCGAACCTGAAGATTAACTCGCTGTCCCGGCCACTGTCTGTCACCAAGGATGCTGTCCAGTTGGTGGCAGTACTAGGAGCAGGAAGAAGATCCGTGCTGCCTGACGAGGCCCCTGGGGGTCACCGATGTGGGGAAGAGTGAGAGGTGTGACAGGAAATGTGTCAATAACAATCATGGCGGCTATGTGGCGCATATTGGCCTAAGCTAGGCTATAATTACTGACCGGTAAAGCAGATGACAGGGCATAATACATAATCGATGAGCTGAAATGGCTAACGGATATGGGTATTGATTCATTACAAATGAAACTGACTTTTGAAACAAAGGATGAGAGTCATTTGCAAGTTAGCTTGCCATGAAAATGTAGTTCTATGGAAACCAGAGACTGAGGATTTGAGGACAGACATAAAGCATGGCAGAGCCTGCAGAGAAGGACAGGCTGGGGAGTGATTCACCTCGTGATCTGTTCTGACACTTTTGAGTTGCATTGAGTCATCCCGATCCCTTTCTCCAGCAACTCCATCACGGCTTTGACGCCGCTCTCAGAACGATCCCTGTTTCCATGCTGTCACCTTGACAAACGTTATTTTTGCCTTGCTGCTCACCTTGTTCGTCAACGTGTCTGACGTGCCCTTACCGAGTCCTCTGCGCGACGGTGAAAGATGCTTTCCAGGCGCTTAAACCACATTTATAAATCATTTGTAACATCCTCTTGATGGTTATAAATCAAAGCCATATGGTGGTCGCACTTTTCTGAGAATAAATGGTTAGCGCCAGGATTTACAGCGTCTGCTTTGTCCGGGCAAACAATCGCAACATGCTTTTCATCGCAGCTACTGGAGCATTAGCCCATTAATAGATGTTTTTCTCTTTGCCTGTAATGTGCTGCTTTTCTCCACCTTCTACTTATGCCAGAGTCAACACTCTGACTCCAGTAATTAGATTCTATGATCAAATAAATACAAATCGACTTTTCCGGCAAAACCCTGTCGCAGCCTGACGTCTCTGTACATTAACTTCAATTGATTCTACTTTAAAAAATACAAAACAATTCTAATTTATTCTATTGGCCATCAGAAAGTGATTATGAGGTGCCTAAAACGGTTGCTTTAGTTGTAAACCACACCTGTTCTCAGTGTCAGGGGATGACTTTGTGCATTCAGATGAGCTAGAGATGGCAGCTTGTGAAAGCTGATCACTCTGGACCCCCTGCCGGCAGCGCGGCATGGGCAGGGAGGAGTCTACGGAAAGGCTCGGCTGCTCTCCAGGTGCTCTGGGCGCTGGCCCTGCAGCTGTGGGCAGAAGTGTGGCTAATGTCCCAACGCCGCCACATCATTAGCAGCCAATGACGTGTCGAGTCTGGGTGGGCTTTACAGAGAAGTGAATGGAGATGAGAAAGGAGACGGAGGCCTGCATGTTTGAGATACAGCTTCACAAAGGTCAGAGAACACTGCTTCAGGCCGCGTGTGACCCTGCCTTCTATTGTGACGCTTTTAGCAGCTGCCAATCCCCAGACGGCTTCACGAACTGTTCGTTCGCCTGCCGCAGTAAGGATTTATCTTTCACCAGCTACCCACTGCTTATCTTCCTCATCCTCGCAGCCACAGGTCTAATTCTCAATGATTCACTGTAAAGCACAATTACTTTAAGCTGCTTGCCTTTCTGCTAACAAGGCATGATTGCGCTCCTCTAAACCCATCAGGAATTTAAAAAAAGAAGAGTTTAGGGCACCAACCGCAGAGTTTTTGCAGAGACTTCTCCGAGTAAGTCTCACGGTCGCAGCCTTTGCCGATGTGGCTGGTCTGCAGCTCCACCGTCGTCCTTGCCGATGACAGGGGACCACCACAGGTCTCCAGGTGCATCTTGGGAAACAGCTGCTTGCTTCCAGTCCCCGGCTCATAATCCATGTGTTTGTTCCTATCCTGTGGAGAAACAGGTGGGGGCAGACTGGTTTAGATACTAGGATGCTTTTTATGACCTGGAATCAGACTCCAGAACGCCCGCAGTCGCTTTGATGATTACCTGCACTTCAGCTCATTTGGGTGACCATCACGCCACAACTCGGCTGTCAGTTTTTCCACTGTCGCACATACCTCTGAAATCACAACTCCACATCCTGACAGAATGTGCCCTGCTAATGAAATTGCTGCTTTGTTGCTGGAGTGCAACACTCATTATCCTGTCACTGTCTGTCCCTTCGCCTGTGAATTGCGCTTTGTTCCTGGACAGGCTGTTATTATGTGCAACAGTCATATATTTGCTCTTTTCCCCAATCTCCGCGGTGTGATTTTGCGTTGTGATAACAGGCTGAAAAACAGCACAGCGCTACCTGTTTACAGCTCAAATGAGATCTGCTGGAACATCCAGTGATGCCGCTGACAAATGAGTCAGACATTTGCCCAGTCAGACTCCCGCTCACCCACGCCGTTCTGTGGCTCTGCAACAGCTCCGCAACATTGCTCTTTGAACTTCTGCTTTTTAAAGACAAACTACACCTCCTCGTAACTTAATTGGACAACAAACTCTCAGCCTCTGTCGCAGACGGACTGAATGTTACGTTCCTGCACACACACACACACACACACACACACACACACACACACACACACACACACAGAGTTACTGATTGTGGTATATTTTCTTGCTGCAGTCTGTGGATGCAGTGGGCGGCAGCTGCAGACTCATTAAAGAGCTGTCCACCAGAGGGAGGACAGGAAATGGAACACTCCCAACTCATCAAATGACGACATTTCCAGCCCGGGACAACATCAAGCTGCAGCACTTCCTGGTTTGTGTTCATTCCAGATTCTTTTTGTGAATGAAGGATGGTTTCCGTAATGAGCTTTAAAAAGTCTTCCATTCTTTGATACTGTGCAAATATTAGTAATTTTCCGCTAATATCAACTCTCAAAGAGGAGCTGATGCTCACGGCGCATGCACACAAGGAGTGGAGGACGGCGTCAGAACGTGGTTAAGGATGCAGGGATGGGAGAGAGATAGTATGGAAGGACATTAAGGAGTTAATGGATTTTAGTGCCTGCTGTGCATATAGATATATGAGGAAGGGTTTGATTACATTTGGAAGTGAGCGATTAGGGGTTAAAGTTACCGAGCACTGAATATATACGCCATGGCGGCTTTGTCCTCCTGACCTATTAATAGTTTTTAATCTCATAAAGGTAAAAACTCTCATCTAGATATCTTAAGAGGGCAGCGTTCTAACTGTCTGTCTGTCTTTCTAGTAATTGGGCTCTAACAATATTCCCAAACTGCCCATAGAAACAATAAATATTTCATCATGCTTAAACTGAATTGCTTGGATGAGAAAACAACATCAACAACAACATCAACAACAACAACAAAAACCAACAATCGATCCCCAGTAGGAAACAAGAACAGGCCTATTACAGCAACCAGGTTTCAAGCCCGTCTTTGGAATGATGACCCCCCTTCACAAACCCCTCCTCACGTTGTCGAGCGCTGACCTAACACACCCAGTACCGATAATTAAACACTTGATGCTTGTCCAGAAGTGACCCTGACCCACTTTCACGCCTGTGCAGTGGGAAAGGCCAACGTTATTGAAAGCCAAAGCCCATCAGATGGCACATAGAGGGGACCCCTGCCGAGACACATGCTGATGATGAGAGTAGAGTGGGTGTGTGGGTGTTTTGGGGGGAAAATTGCACAGTTGGAATAGAGTATGACTGCACCAGCATTGAATGCATTTGTCTGAAATGACTCAAAGTAACCCCCCAAGTCCATGTGACACACATCATCAGGAACATTTGGAAAACTGACATTTTAAATGCCAAAGTGAGAAAGCTACCAACGCTGACCTGTAGCGCCACTTTTTGGCTCATATATGTAAGCAAAGGTAAAAATATCCCATTTGTTTGCCTGACTTATGCATCACTTTACAGGTGAGTTCGGTTTAAAGTCGTTCATGCTGCGGCTCTACGGCCGTTTGAGAGAAGCCATTAGCAATCTGAGCACTGAAAATACCAGGTTTGAGGTAGCGGAAGTCCATTAGAGAGCTGCATCCAAAATATTTGATTCCATTGCAGAGATAATGGGATTAAATTGCTCAAAAATCTCCTCAGGGGTGATTCCACCCCCCTAAATACTGGCAAGGACGTACTCATTCCGTGCATCCGTTAGCTAGATGAAGATGGATGGGTAATATGTGGCGGATTAATTTTCTGCAGTGCCACTCTGGAATGCGGGAAGCTGCGCTTCCTGTGACCACGCAGAGTCACCGACGAGCGCCATTTAGACTAACGTATACCTCTGCAGGACAGCGCTGCTGCTGTTACCCATGAGTGAGCGCTGACTCCCATTAAATTCCCGTGCATTTGCATCCAAACGCAGCCTTAAAACCTCATGGAGGGCAGCTGGAAAGGTGGCTCAGGTGGCACCAACTGACAAACATCCCACACAAGCAGCAAATCTGTTTGTAATGCATGGGAACATCCTGGTTTCTGCTGAGGTTTATGTTTGCCTGCAGTAAACCAGAGTTTGTCCTGCTGTGACTATGAGAGGAGGCAGGGCTAAAAAATTTTGCATCAGAAGATTAAATATTAGCTTCACCCACAGAGGAACCAGTGACTCGTAACTTTGGTTTGGATCTTTTACTAAACCATAATTAGGTATTTATTGGAAAAAAAAAAAAAACAGAAAACTGTTTTTCACATTATTTGAAATCCATTTTGCAATTACCTTGAGGACAGCAGGAGAAAATCAACAGCAGTGATCGCCATTATTTTTGGGTCAAAAAGCTCATTTACCCTTGTCAATATTGTAGAAGTGATGATAATGTAATTAACAATGTTATTTCTCCTTTTAGTTCATCTGAAAGGAGAAATTTACATCCCTGTTTTTAATGGAACCGATGATGCAGTGAGAAGAAGCACCCTCAAACCTGGCTGAGACATCGCCAGTAATACTGGGGCTCTTCCAGATGAGTGCCAATGCCACAATTCTGGAGTTGAGGAGATTAAGCCAGCGGAAGAAGATGGTGCCGCTCTGAACCACTTAATGGTGTCTGTTTACATGCAGCTGGATTAACCAGCGATGTCCCCTCACAGCAGTATGGCTGAGGCGTGTGTCCGTCATCCTGTGGAACATAAAGAGCCAGAGTAAGAGGTCCAGAAGATGGATGGAGGTGCTTAGGAAAATGATGCATCATCACACTTTGATGATGCTCTCCATCTCCTCCAGTAAGTTCTTGCATGGACATACGATGTGATGGTGTGTGTGTGTGTGTGTGTGTGTGTGTGTGAGTAAAGTGCTGATGCTATGTTGAAGTAGTCGGGGTTGGAGGGCTGGGGGGGGGTCATCATTACTCGTTGCAGCCATCAGTGCAACAGCCCATTTCCATTTAAAAGAGCACTCCGCTCCTCTTTTCCTTCTTTTTCCTCCCTCTCCACCTCCGTCTACCTCCCCCGGTTCAGTGAGTTC
>CAAE01014974.1:723176-832030 GCA_000180735.1 Tetraodon nigroviridis
CCTCCTTCTCTCTCTTTCTCCTTCTCCTCTGCAATGTCCTGGCACTTTTATTCATGCTCTTTTGTGCCAAACAAGAGACTTCACCTCTTTTTTCTCCCCTTTTTTTAAGTGTGTGGAAAGCTCTTACATGTTTCATTGAAGCTCAAGACTTCACAGCAGGAAAATGTGCTGCTATTAAAGGTGGCAGCTGAGGAGAAACAGCAAAAACAGGGTGAAGGCTTGAATGACAAAATGGATTACAGCACTTTTCTTGTTCACCTCTGTATTTTTGAAGACCAGTAAATGTGTTCTCTGAAAGCTATTTGAAACTTTTTTCAGTCATGCTATAGATGCATGCCGGAAGTGGCAAAAAAAGTATCTAAGTGGCTTTCATTTCATGGCATTTACTTCAGGTTTTCAGTAACATCACAGTAAAATGCAAAGAGCAGTGACAAGTATACAAACATAGAGTGTCTCCGAATCAATAAACCAAGCTGTACACAAATGCTAGCGCTAATTTAAAGTGCTTGAAAATACATTCTCTGCTCTCCAAGGAGCAGTTTTCTTTGATTTTCTTACAGGCGCAGGTGCTATTACAGCGCCTCTACCGGTGTTTCATTTCGCATTTATTCATGTAAACGTGGCTGAGAGCTGAGCTAATTTATTTACTGTGACGGTTCGGGGTCACAGGAAGACAGATAAAGAGTCATCTACTTTCTGTCCCATTTCTTTTATTCTTGAAAGCCACACAGAGCAGCGGCATGTGTTCGACAGCGGGCTGTTTTTGACGGCTGCCTCAGTCGTATGTGGGTTTAAATTAAACAGGTTGACTTATTTTTGAATTATGCAGCAGCTGACATTCAGAGTCAGGGGAAAGCCTCAGACGACCCTTCCGTCAAACGTCCTTCTCTCTGCTTCAAGCCCTCTTTCATCCCCTTCACTTGTCTTCTTTTGTCACCTTTGTATTTGTGATATCTCACCGTCACTTTGACACTAAAGTGGCAGTAAAAAAACAGAA
This sequence comes from Tetraodon nigroviridis, assembly GCA_000180735.1. Taxonomy (NCBI): domain Eukaryota; kingdom Metazoa; phylum Chordata; class Actinopteri; order Tetraodontiformes; family Tetraodontidae; genus Tetraodon; species Tetraodon nigroviridis. The sequence goes on from CAAE01014974.1 coordinate 724,174, forward strand.
AATTCTGTACAGAGGGAGACAAGGACAAGCAGAGTGTAATTACTCCAACAGAGATGTGTGTATGTGTGTATGCGTGTGTGTGTGTGAGTGATGTTGCATCAGGGTGGCCTTTGCCGTCACCATCGCTCTGATTGCATTTTTGATCTTCCCTTTGAGAAAGAAAATAGGTGCAGACGGCAAGGATGGTTTACATGGAAAAGCCGAGAAATCAGTCTTGATAAATTAAGAATAGGGGGATGAAGAGAGACCTGAAATCTTCACTTCTCGTATCCGTAACAGTAGAACTGCTGTTATCTGGTGTATTACGCAGATATTTAGACGTCGGTTAAAGCGGCAGCTAATGTCAAGCCAAGACAGTTTTAACTGATTTAAAAAGCAAATTTTTACCTTGACCTGATCTGGAACCAGTTTCTACCAGGACACAGCGTTAGCTCAAGCTTCATCATCTATTTCCAACCAGGAGATAAACAACAGGACTGGAAAACGGACACAACCTTGATCAGGTCTGTGTTTATAGGCTGGACGTAAGCTGGTGCTGTCACCGGGAAGAGGGCACGATGCCCTTCTCACCCCCACCTCTACCCCCACCGTGGCGAGGTTTGCAAACCTCCTGACCTCCTCTCGCAAAGTTTGGTAGGAACAGTTTCGGCATCCAGGGTGTGTTGTTTTGCTGCCTTCAGCGACAAACGCTGATGATAAATCAAGAACCAAAAGAAGAGGAAATTGCAGTAGGGTCACCGATGCTACATCAGGAGGAGGAAGAGGAGTAAGAGGAGGAGTAAGAGGAGAACTGCACATAAGCAACAGCGCAGTGAGAATGAACTAATATGCAGATCCCCTGTACTCAGAGAGAGATAGACAGAGTAAGAAGGTTGTTTGGTTGATTCTGTGGGTTCAAAAAACAGCATGCATGTGCAAGCGAGCCCCTGTGTTTTGCAGGGCAACATAATCATGGTGAGAGTGGGGGGAGAGGAGAATCTAGTTACTGTGATTTACAGTGGAGACCTACACAATTCCTCCTTCAAACTAGCAGGGAGGAGAGGAGGAGTAGCAGTGGAGAGCACAGACCAATAAAATAAGTGCCCTGATAGGATGAAAGAAGAGATGGGAGCAAGAGGTAACAGAAGAGGAGGAGGAGAGAAAGAAGGCCAGTATCAAAATGAACGCAGATACCCAGACAACAGGCAAAGAAAGTAATAAGAAAAAACAAGTTAACAGCAGAGAAAAGTACTAAAGCAGCATCCAGACGGAGTAAGTGTGAGATTACAGAGGAAGCGGGGCGCCGGGCTAATATTTCCTTTCTTCCTTTAATTTGTTCCTCTCTTCAGTCTTATCAGAGATCAGGACCATTGACAGCCACCCACACACACACCCACACACTCCAAGACGAGAGCCCAGCAGCTTCAAACCTCAAATAGTGGTGTGTTGACCCAATGTTTGTCTGCCACTTTCACGGTAATTAAGCTTTCCATTTCATCCATTTGAAGAAATTTGTGTCGCGTCGCGGTATTTAATTATGGCGACTAACTGGGTGAAAAGCCAGGTTTTTAGAACCTTCAAAGCTTTTTTCTGGAAAAGCTTGAATCATCATCACAGCACACATTGTCAATATTCATGAAACGATAAATAATTGGACTGAAAATTCTGAACTCTCACCTGAAGGTTTACGAATTACGTCCAAAAATGTATCAATTTTAGTGTTGAATTCAACAGCAACACACACACACACACACTCAGCCGTGCATGTCACTGTGAATGGGTTCTGTCTGCTGAGAGGACATATAAATTCAGCTTGTTGGAGATTAACAAAGAAGCGCCAATGTTAACACTGTGTAACATGAGTCAGGGTCATAGGTCCTTAATGAATAATACTGCTCCAAATACCTCGAATATAGGTGCACAAAGCAGACAGAAGCGGCAGCAGCAAGCTGAAAAACTTGATGAGCTGAATAAATATAACGGACCTGGGTACAAAAGCAAAAGAAAAACAGAAGCTTTTACTTTGGAGGGCACTTTATATCACAGAGTCCATTATGTTTTATGACACAAAGTGTATTAGATCGAATAAAACTGATAACCATCCCATCAAAGGTGGAGAGGAAGCTGCAGCAGCCTGCCAGCCCTATCTTTACATTGTCCTGTGAATGATCTTTTATTAGTTCTGCCCGTGTGTGTGTGAGCCAGAAAGAGTGCGCACGTGTCTGCAGAGATGAGGAGACAAGAAAGGATCGCCTCTAACAGTTTTTAATAATGATATTATTGTTATTACACTATGCTAGTGTGAGTAAGGTTTATTAAATCCAGCAAAATCACAAATCAAATCTCAGAGTCTAATTAATCACAAACCGGCTGGAGAGACGAGGAAGAGAAGCTGGGAACAATGGAGGGCAGAAGACCAAAGGAGGCCATTGTGAGGGTTTTCGTGCCTGCGACATCTAGAGCAAGGCTGAAGGAAGACCAATAGCACAATAACCCAACAGGGACGTTTTATTCCACACAGCAGTAGATTTTTGACCGATGAAGGGTTACTAGCTAACGCTAGCTCGGTGACATTTGCCACAATTACAGTTCTTAAGAGAACAACTCTAAAATGCAGCTTTGAACAGCCTGTATGAGGCTTTCGAGCTCGATTACACCACACATGGAGAAAAGTATAGAGTGAGGATGCTGCTGGAACACTGTCATCAAGTTAGATCACAAGGTTGGGTGATGGAGAGGATGATGCACCTCAGCAGGGTCAGCTCAGTGAACAGGCGATGTTTAAAGCCCAGAAGCGCCTGTAATAAGCTTACCAGCTACGAGTGGGGTTTCATGGAAAACACTGGTTTCCAACCACAAGCTAGCACACCAGTGAAGTTTCACTGGTTTCCAGTTTGCCCTGAAGCCAGGGAAGGAAGAAGGATCCCTGCAGATGCGTCAGCCACTGCCCCAAAGACCACAGGCGTGTCAATGTAGGTGTGTAGATTCCTACACTGCTTTAATGCTTTAATACAAAGCCCGTCAGCTCTTGGTATGTTGTCTCTAAACGAGTGCTCGTTAAACACGACGAGCACCTCCATCGTCCTCTCAGAGGATCGACAGGAAACTGCAGGACTTTACGTCTCCTTCCTCCTCCATAGAGGAAGATGTTTGGTTTAATCTCCAGTACGTGAACAATAAAAACCAGCAGTTTTGCTGTGAAATCTGTTTTTTGTAAAGCCACAGCTGGCCTCTTTGCTCTGACCCACTTTTGCAGCTGGAACTTTACCTCTCTGGTCATCTTCTTTCCTCACTTTTTTTCATTTACAAAATTCAGCCTCTTGCATCAATATCAGCTTGGGCAGATGACTCTGATCACTGATGAGTTAAAAAAAGAGTCTGCAAGAACAAGATGTAAGTACCAGACAACAAATATGTTCATGATTCGCTGTGTTTTGCCTCCGAACCAACAGTTCTGGAATTGCTAGGAAAAATTCTGCTTCTCATTAGCTGTGCATCTTTAATTAACACTTCCCAGTTCATCATTTGATTTTGTTAGTTTTTAAAAGCAGAAGGGAGAGTAGTGGTTGGTTTATTTTTCGTCAGTAAATGCGCACAGCAAAAATCTCAGCTCAGCCAGGCTGAGGAAGGAAATAAAAAACTCTTGACCGGGTTCGAAGGTCACATCTAGACCACCTAAACCTTTATACCTGTGATTTGAGAACCCACCTTGCCAGCCGGGTTTGCAGACGGGCTTCACATCGATGCGAACGGGGACGCTCTGCAGCGCCCTCTTCTGGCCACAGTCCCAGGCGGTCACCTGGATCTCGTACTGCTGCTGCCGATCGTAGCTCAGCTTTTCTGTGTTCCGGATGTTCCCTAGGGCATCAGAGCAGACTTTATAAGGGCTTTATTTGTCATATTTCTGTGACCTCCATCGGCTGAGATTTCTAAGCAACGCTTTGAGATTTTCTTAAAAAAACTGTCCAGGTTGATTCAGCCTTGAGAGATTCAGAGTCTTTACGAAACCGTTAAATGGCTGTAAAAGCTTTTAGAGCTTGCAGTTCAGTTGAGTTTACTGTAAGTGTAAAGAAGGTACAATAACAAGCATATCAGTACTCTAAAAATTCAAATAATGAAGTGAAGTACTCCCTCTTTAACTGCTACCCTGTTTTTTATGAAAGAAGAACTTTAATTTAGCGGAGCATCTTTATACATCACTGTCAAATTAACGGGGTCTCGATGTAATCAAAAGAGCAAATGGGCGCACTTTCATTAGCCTCCTGTCACTTCCTGGTGCAGAAAGTAGACCTGTCCTTCCTCCTACCTCATCTTCCTCCCAGTTATCTCTTCTGTTTAGCTTTTTGATTAAAAGTGTAAAAGTTAGCAGGACCTAGCGGTGAGACTGCAGTTCGCAGAGATTAAATTCAGCCTATTTTTTTACCTTTTTTTCTTGCAGGAAACATCGTAAACATCCCAGTAAACACAAAAATAAACAAGCCAGTCATGTTTGTAGTTAAATCCGTATCCGGGCCGCTGTCTGTCTGACTGGGAGTCTCTCTCCTTGTTGCTAAGCGTGACCCATTTACTGAGCCAGCGTCCTCCGTGGTGATGTGCAGAGTGCATAAAGCGAGTTCTTGCTCCTCTAATGTGTCGGTTAATATTTGATGAGGATTCCAGCACAGACTGATGACATCGCTACACACACAACTGAGCCTGCAGGGAGGCCTCACCCTGACTGAGAACACTTGCAGAATAGCATTAAAAAGACACCATCCGAGAAGCTGCAGTCTGATTTTGTATACATCGCAGGCTGTTTCTCAAAGTTTTGGAGTTTTTTCTGCAGAGGCATCTTAAGAATGATGGTGAGCAGAGTATTATTTTTTAATTATTAGGTATAATTCCTGCTAGCACATTAGCTTCTCTTCATCACTTTCTTCCCTAACTCTCCAACGCGGCCCTCCCTCCTAAAAATAAGCATGCAAAAGCACGCTCACGCACTGTCTGCATGACAGAGGTTCTTATCCCCACTCCTTCAATTACTACATCAGCTTAACTGTGTCAGCAGCCCGTGCGTGCTGTGACTGCAGCAAGAGGCCAACTAATAAACGACTGCTTTACCTCCCATCTCACCCTCTCAATTTGCCTCCCTATCAAATGCAAGCAAACACACAAGCAAAGTATCGCTGCATGTTCTGTAAGTTCCTCTCAACATCCTGTCATAATTACTATCCAATTTTACAGCGGGGCCGATTTTAACGCCAGAATTCTTCTGCTCTTTGATTGAAAATAACACAGTTATTGTGGTACCATTTTCATTGGAAAAAGCAGAAAAACAACCGGCGTGTTTATGCCTCTCGCTCACTTACAGTGTTGAGCTCCAGACAGGCTCTTATAAGGATGAATGGAAATAGGCGCTAGTTAGCAGATAACATATAAATGAGCAACAATCCTCTTTTGGTTTCACCGTCAGTCGGCTGCTGTCGTAGAAAGCACTTAAAAGTGTGCCGAGACAAGAAGTAGACAAAAATTAAGTGATCCTGAAAGAAACCATTTGTGTTTCACATTTCGGTCTCGCAGTTAACTTCCACCCATCTTTTTTACTGCATCTCCTCACACACCCGCAGCAGCTCTGGTTTTCCAAAGTGCAATCTATTTATTAACTCAACGTTATTGCTGTCTGTGAGTGTTTTGGCTGGGTGTAGTGGCACCAGGGATGGCAGGTGGAGGACCTAGAAGAGCAGCAACAGGTCTGATAACCGCATATTCCCACATTCCCGCAGGCAGACTGACCCAGAGCTGCTCCGTTTTTGTTTTTTTTTTGTTTTTTTTTTAAATTAATTATTTATTTAAATGCAAATCCGGTTAATCGAGGGGGCTGAAGAAGAATTCAGTTCTCCCTCTGATCCTCTAGGCTGCTCACAGCAGGCTCTTCCTCTTTGTTCTGTCCATCTTCCGACTCACTCCTGCAGGTGCTCTGAAGTTCAAGGGATGCCAAAGCCATTTCCCTTTGCAGTCAATGACTGAGTGATGCCTCTTCAGCCACGGGGGGGGCAGAAAAGGCCTCACAGCGATGGTCGTGGCCTTCGTCCCACCTGCGCTGGTTCTTATCTAAACAACAAAACCCCTCAGCAAAGGCAGCTACAAGACCGCAAAGACTGTAGGTCACTTAAGTATGCGGGATTTATTTGCCAGGATTAGTTTGAAAATGACTTATCTGACCAACTCGGGCATATTTGTTGTAAACAATAAAAATACACGGTTGTGACAGTGTCAGAAAGGTCTGAAAAGGGCAACAAAACAGCAGACGCAGACTTTCATGGATCTGGATTCACAGATACTGAGTTAAGCTGAGAGTCTGTAGGTTTTCCGAGTATTTGTCTTTGTCAGCATGTTTTTCCCACTCCACGCACACTTGCGTGATCTGGTCTGTAGAGACTGATGGTTTTCTTGGCAAAGGTCAACTTTATCCTTGAAAAGAGTGAAGGACGCGTTCCGCTCTTAGGAGGGAAATCTGAGGGAATATTTGTGTGTGGATTTTCTTGGCCGTTGCCTTAAGCTCAGGCATGTCCAGGTGTCCAACGCGAGCGTGTTAAGCCGCAGCCTGAGAATTACACGATCTATCAGGATAAATAAACCTGTTGGACGTTTGGTTGCTATAACGATCGTCTGTCTCTTTCATTCACAATAATCAGCGAATCAGGTTTGTCTCTGCTTTTGCGTCATATTTTGGTGCGATCCATCAGTCATGCTCAGGCAGTCAAACCTTAGATCTGGTATGCTCTCTGCTGCTGTCATCTCAGTGAGGAAGAGTGCTGCTCTTCTGCCTCTGCAGCATTTTTTAATCTAACTGGTGTTAGTGTTGTTGCTGTGTTTGATTGAGACGCATCTTACACAACTATCTGATGCTGAATAAGCAAATAAACCAGAGAAAACCCTCCCGGCCGCCCTGACCCACTCACCGTTGCGATCGATAGCGAAGGGGGTTCTGGCAGTGGTGATCTGGTAGTTGCAGATCTGGCTGTACTGGGGCGAGCAGTCCTGGTCGGTGGCCTCCACCTGCAGGATGTTGTCATAAATCTTGCCCTCAATCACCGACGCACGGTACTCGCTCTCCCGAAACACCGGGGCGAACTCGTTCACGTCGTTGACCTGAATGTGCACCGCCGCCCTGCAGACAGGAAAAAAAGTGCAGATATGACTTCAACCCCATGATCAGTACAGCTTTGTCTCCTGCTGGACCTAATCTATTACCCTAGATTAGTACTTTAGCCAGGCATGCAGACATGGACACAAAGCCCCCAAAACGCCCTAAATAAACATTTTTTTTAACCTGTGTGTAGACAAATATGATTATCGATTGGTCAAAAGACCTAATGCAGAAAATAAATGTGACTTTTTTTGTCTGATGCACCACTACTGGAAAAACTGAGTAAACAGAAAACGGGTTTAATCACTGCGACTTCAACCAGCACCAATGCTTAATATGATCCCGAATTCCCATGCGCTTCCCGGGGGACTAAACTACCTACTGCAGGCAGAGGTTCAGCTTGGCTAGGTCCAGGGCAAAGGTGGCCGCCGGTGAAGAATCAGTTCCAGTCGCCGTTGGATAATACACAGGGTGACCTGACCTCATGGATGGGTCAAATCCCCCGATGGTGAAATAATTGCACGAACCATTCTTAGTCCTCCAAAAAGCTCTAAACTGTGCCACTGAATCATCCCATAAGTGATCTATCAGCAGTTATTCTAAGGCCTTAATCAATACATTCCGCTGGCCAGAAGGCAACATGCGGCATAGTCAATAGTGCAACTGATTGCTGATGATGGATGACGCGGGATGTGATAACAATTAAGATCTGAGCGGCTGCTGCAAATATGCTTTGCTTTAAGAACTAAAGAGCAGGACACCAGCTTGTGTTTCATAGGATTAGCTGCTGAAATGATCCGGTTAAAGGACATTGTAAACATGCCTGCACCACACGATGCACTACGGCGAGGGAGAGAGAGAGAGAGAGAGAGAGAGAGAGAGAGAGAGAGAGAGAGAGAGAGAGAGAGAGAGAGAGAGAGAGAGAGAGAGAGAGACCAATGTTCCCTGAAACAGAGAAAGTTTACATCCTCCATTCTGCTTCTAGGAAGTGTGCACATTTGTGTTCTCCTTTATCTTCCCACATGTTTCGTCACACCTCTCGGACTAATGTTCCATCTGACACAGAGGCCCATCTGTTGTTGTCCTTATAATGAAGACACAGGTGGCTGCATCATAAATAAACATCAGATATCTTTTTTCTTTTTTGTCTTTCCTGGGCCTTTTTTTCCACAGAAGTGAACAACATGGTGAATAAAAGCTGGGGCTTTCGCGTTGGCAGGGTCCTTACTGCAGGCAAGACGATGATAAGAAGCCCTGACAGATGATGGCAGCACCTGTGCGTGTGGAAAATCCCTCTGCCACTCTGGTCTTGTCACACTAATGACACGCTCTCATTAACATTATCCCCCCTGCGTCACTGCGCTCCCCAATGGCAAGAAGGCAAACATATGTTCTTCTCTTGTGGGGCTTGTACTTCACTGCTGATGTACAGTAATACAAAGTGGAATAATTGTGAATATGTTTGATTGTGAAGGGTGCAGCGCACATGTGGATGAAACAGAAGCTATGCTGTGCGTGTGTGTGTGGCTACAGGCTACAGTAAACAAGAATATGTGTCAGCATGTTTTTAAGAAAAGTGCTGATTAGCGGAGACTCTTGAATGACAAGCCTGCACATATTGATAGGTTAGCATTGCAGACGTTGCATGATGTTTCACATTCATTATTCATACAACAAATCATTAAACACCCACCCCCTCCACACACACACCACAGACGTACACCCTACATAAAGTGACTTCATCAATCTTTGCCAACAATTCAGCACGAGGGTGAGCGGCCGGTTTCCTTTCGTTTGAGCAGAAAGGAAACAAACAACCCCCGAAGGCGCCATAGGAACAAGTCCACGAGAGCATGTTCTCATCAAGATGCAAGAAAATTCCACCATCATCAGTGACTCGCACCCCGAGGCAGCAGCGCAGACAATTACCCCATGAAGGGAGGACCGTATAATCTCAAAACAAGATCATCATAATGCATGATAATCCTGTTTACCGTGAAGATCTTTACCCAGATCACGACTGCCTCACAGGATAAAGATGAAACGACCGATGGGAGTGTCAGCTGAAGGAGAGAAGTGCACCAAATATTTGAAATCTGGTGTACAACTGTCACTTTCTTTACATCTGTGAGTTAAACATCGCACTCAGTGGAGCTCATCAAATACGCAGACGATACTCTCTTATTCTACAACTCCGGCTGATGCCGAACGCTACACCCGGAACAATACCGACGTGGGCTTACAGGTTGTGACAGAATGAGGTTTCACTCATTATCATTTAGCATGACGAGCGTGAAGATCTTTTGAATCCCCCGCTCTTCTTTCTGCAAGAATCCATGGTGACAGCTCGTGCTAACCAGACGCAGCTCTTGGCCCACTTTTTAAAGATTAGAAAGTCACTCTCTGTGTTTGATGGGGAGTTTTCTGTTGTCCCTGCGCATTTATTGTTTGTGTGCTTGCCTGCACAATCAGCCCATCAATGTGTTTTTCCTCTTATTTATATGTAAATGTAGGCACATCAGTAAATTTGACTCAGCGTTTGGGACTTGTGAGCGTTTGTGTTTGCTTTGCTGTCCTTCAACAAGCTGTTCCCCCGAGATAATTACATTTCCAAACTGCAGCAGAAGAAGCTCAGAAACGACTTTAATAACTCTGGAGCATGAAACATGCATGCAAATGTGTGGCCGCAGGAAGATGTGTCTAAATCTCTAAACTGTTTTCCCCTCACACCTCTGTCTGCCTCCAGTATCTGCAGGAACCAATCACCTGAGCCGCTGCTGAATACAGGCGCCATGCTCGTGCTCCGAGCTGGGGATTAATTGTGATGATGACATGTTGCAGACATGTTGTAATGCTGTGAAACGCTCCTTATGTATAATTACAGTATTGAAACAACAGACTTGCACAAAGCAAGGTGTGTGAGGAACGGCGCTATTGATATTGCTAATTAGCAGTGTTATTTTTGCCATTGCACCTCTTTGAAGCTCAGGCCTCATTTCAGGAACTTGTTCCTTTGTTACTTGTTTGGGAAATAAATGTGCACACTCGGGGAGGAACTTCCTCTAAAAATGACAGTGTCACAATTGTGAAGGTCCAATTCATTAACTTTCCTAATCATCATGTTGTTTTGTTTTCTCAAAGCTAGAATTATTCTGCAGCACAGGGGAATTTTTCCAAACAAATGATAAATTAAGAGATCATCCTCGGCAGAAAGTCTCGGATCCGTACTGAGTGAAGCACATGTGGGTGTATTGTGTTTCATATTCAGAAAAGTTATTGTTTGGTCTCCATGCAGACATCACACTGCTTTATTGTCTGCTCGCTGTTGCACAGATGACTCAGAACCAGCAGAAGCGCCTGCAAATATTAAAAAAAAAAAAAAAAAAAAAAAAAAAAGACTGTGTGAAACTCAACAAAAACAACACAAATGAGCCTTTATCACACTTGTGTGTGTGAGAAGCCTGACAATAATTCTTTGTTCAGTGGTCAAAAATTTTAAAGAGAATTTGGAATAAGGAGCAGAACAGCAGAACGCCAGTATAACCTGGACTCTTCTGCCCTCTTAAGATGTTGATCAGTCGTGTTATTAAAGCTGCAGCCACAGATTCTCCATTAGCTTCTTTTCAAATCAGCATCCAGGACCAGCTCTGTGGCGGAGGCATCGCCCTGACTGGGGAGCTGAAATCTATTCTACCGCAAGATTTACTTCTCCTTCTGACTTTTACTGTCCATCACTGCAAATATGGTCACCTCAGTCCCACAGCACTGCTTTGCACAGAAAATAATCCAAAACATATCAGGCAGCGCCCGACAGAGTGAAACTGGCCTGCTAAGGTCAGAAGTCAATGGTTAGACTAGTTTAAGGAAGGTTTGATCTGTGTGTCAATAAACCATTGATCAGACTGGTTGATGATCTAAATAAGACAAACGTTAACGGGCTCTGTGTTTTAATATCGGATGGCTCCTTCCTGCTACCACATTAGAGTGATTAAATAAAATCCTTCTGTACCCTTTATATCCCCCTAGATTTAGTCCCCTGACTAAACCTTCTGGGGTTTTCTTGATCTAACGTGTCCTCTTATTGGTGTGACCTCACTAATCACAGAGGTCATTTGTTCCAGTGTGACCTGAGGAGTGTTCAGCACCCCTGGTAGTCAGGGCAACAATACTTCATCATGTTGCAGAGTGAGTAAGAACTTTATTCTCCTTGTAAAAAAATGTGCTGAAAACATCTAATTTGACTACATAACCTGCAGCGCACGAGGTGTTATTGAAATGAATGATCCATAGGTTCAGCTGAGGATTTCTGCAGCGTCTACTTAGTGTAATTGTCCCTCTGTCTTTTCATGGTAAGCTCAGATAAATTAAACATAAAGCAAAAATTGGAAATGTCATTCAAACCGTGTGAACTGTTTCTGCGTTAAAACATCCAAGCGCTTGTGTCTCACTCACTTGTGCGACTTCTTGCCCTCCGCTCCCCCAGGGCCAGATCCACAGTCGTGAGCCTGAATGATGAAGGTGTATTCTTTCTGTGCCTCGCAGTCCACCAGGCCACGGGCCCTCAGCTGGCCCTCACCAGACGTTCCGTTCAGCACCACCGCCTCGAAAGGAGACTCCAGCCCCTGGATGTTGAACGCACAAATCTCCCCTAGAGAGCAGGCAGAAGGGAAGGGGGAGGAGGGGGAGGCAGGAAACAGGAGGGAGGTAGAAGTTAATCACTCAGAAGGAAAAAGTTGGGAATGATTTTTGTTGTTGGTGGGATTCAAAGGCCTCATGGGGAAGTTCTGAGTGGATTAGATTCCTCGTGTTGCTCTTGTGGAAATAAAGCGAGGATATCTCTTCTGTTTGTCTAATTTCAGCAACCTAAATGCAGCATACTCAACACAATCAAGCTACATTTGCTTCAAAGTCACCCGCGTGCTGGGATATAAACTCGAGAAAATCCATTTAAATACAGAGTGAGGAGCTGGCAACAGCAAAACAAAGGAGCAAAGAGGCAGCTGAGAGTTAGCGGCAAACTGCATTAAGAAGCCACCTGTGAGGCTAGCAAGGTAACCTTCCTCTTTTTTATTTACTTTTTGCTTCCATCTAGCTGTCCGCGCGAGCTCAGACCGCTAGGATTTCAGGAAATCACTTAAAGCGGCTGGATCGCGCTCTGACCTGTGACAACTAATTGCACTGATATCACTTCAGCTAACAGCGGCAGCTAAATTGGATTCCCAAACAGCTTTGTGTGCACGTTGCTTCTGGCAAGTTCTGATAAGAGCAACTTTATTTTCTCCCACCTTTCTCCCCGGTCTCATCCCGTACCTGTCATAATCCCCCCACCCACTTCACCCCCCATCTCCCATCACACTTACACTCAATGTCTATTTGACGGCAGAAGAGCCGCTGGCAACAAGAGAAGCGGGTGATAGCGGCATGAAAGAATGGAGTGAGAGGTGATGAGAGTGTCTGACTGCAGCCTCTGTTACCTAAACAATAACATGTAGGAGTTACTGTATGGAGAAACATGGCTCGCTGGCAAAAGCGAAGCCCTGGAGTGACACAGAGCAAAGGCTGTGCAACGAGGAGTGACGGCGGACGCGGCGGTCCTGATGGGCTGTTCCTCTCAATGGTGCCCCCACGTACAAGACAGCCAAATGGGAAATCCATCACTGCTGGGGCGAGAAATAAATTCAATCCAAACGCACGAGCTTGACTTTGCGGAGAATGTGCTGACGGCGAATGTCTGGGCTCAGTTGGGTGGTCTGACACATTCCCCATGATTTAACTGTAACTGGGAGGACTGGGGAACAGGTCAACATGATGGGAGGCAGAGGAGGAAGAGGAAGCGGAGCCTTTCCCTTTAGAGATCATGGCTTACCTCTCTCTCATGCTCTTTTTGTGTTAATTTAAACCTGGGTAAAATGTTCACACCCAGAGAGCTAAAGACGGCTGGTGGAGTGAGGGAAGACGGCGGAAACCACGGCCCCGATGGCAACGCAGGAACAGATGTTGGGCGGCTGGCACTCGGAGCCTGCAGACGCTAATTACTACGCTAAACAGTTCGTTAAATGCGTGTCTCCACATCACACTCTGAAGAGGTAGATTTATGGTCAGACAGAATGTGGCAACATTAGCACGCTGTTTCACAGTACCAGTGTTTGTTGTTGTGGTCGGGGCGTGTCTTTTACTGGAAGAGAACTTTCAGTCATTTATACATACATAACCTGTTTTTAATCGTTTAAAATCTTTGTATATTTTTTGAAAAAGGAGAAAAAAATTGTGTTCTTCTCTTTACCTCTTTGCCAACATGTTTATGCAGTAAAATTCCACACTAACTTCGCTGACCTTTTTCCACCTTCTTTATTTGTCTCGTTCTTTCCTTCACCTCGATCTCCGTTGCCCGAAACGCGAACATTCCCTTTAGGCATCATTATACTTGCACTTAATTAGGTCTAAATTAGCGACCGTGGGTCGTTGAGAGCACGTGAGCTGGTGGTCAGGAGTCGTGCTGCGTTCCTCCCCCACAGGGGGCTCTGGCGCTCATCCACATGAGACTACCTCTGAGGACCCAGAGCTGGCTATCAGTAAAAGCAGAGACGGCAGCGGCGGCCCCGTGTTTGCAGAGCTGGAGGAGTGTGACAAAATCTTGTAGGGGAAGCCATGGCGCTTTGGGGTCCGCTACTTATTATCAAAGCTAGCAGAGCCTGGCTGATGAGCTGCCTACTTCTGAATCCACACACGGACTGCTTCTCCCAAAATGGTCGCATAAGTGCAGAATGATGAGCGGCGTCCGTCTGCCGAGTGTTTGACTCAGTGGTCCGAGCGCTGGAGAAAGAAGAGGAAGAGGAGAAGCAGATATGGAGATCTAAAGGGAGATGAAAGGATGATGGGAAGGATGGAGATGATTGGCCAGCGCCTCAGGGCAGCCCCCGTCTCACTGCTGGAGAGTGACCAAAGCCCAGGCCCAAACACGCACACACACAGACGTACACACACACACACACGTGCGCGCGCATGCACTCGGTGCCAGTTTGGCAGCTGTAATCAGAGCTGACATGCTTTTCATCCTCCTACTGCTGGAACATGCCACACAGGCAGCAAGCAAATCTGATTACTTGATATCACAACCCGGCACACTCTGGAGCCGCCATCAGTTTGCTGGCGCAGACGCGTTTGCTCTGGCATTATTTTAGGATTTTCGCTGGACGTATTTACGACTAAGTCAACAGCATTTGCAAAATAGTTGCTGTCAGCTTAGCGGTTTACACAGTTGTGAAGGTTTCAGCCACATCACTGGCTAATTCTCCCTCTCGCTTTAGCCCGAGAGGCACGTCCAGGAGCGCTTCGAGGATGCACACAGTCGCTTGTCACCCCCCCACCAGCCGCCCCTCAGCTGCAGTGCAGAGATAGACTGTCATCCTCATAACTCTGCAGAGGGCTGAAATTGAAAACGCTGTAATTACGCTCTTCAAGAAATTAGCCAGCCGAGGAAGAAACACAATTGAGAAGCTGTCCGTTCTGGCGATAAGGATTAATGCTAATCAAGGCTGCGTTCAGGCTGGAGCATATGAAACCTGGAGGAGTGTTTGTGCACAACTTTATGTCTGTTTGTTCGATAGGCTGTTTTTTTTTAATTAATTAATAATTTTTTTAATGAACGTCTCATGTTTGTGAGCTGGCCTGTTTACAATGACTGTGTCTTTCAAATGTTAATTACCTTAAAGGCTTCTTCTACTGAGTTAATGACGCCCGGCTGTCTTTTAACCACATGAATACCCACCCTGTCAGGGACAGAGACAAGGACCAGACCTGTCAATCTCCAAACTCTTACATTCGAAGAAAGTGTTGTTGCGACTAGAAAATTGTTTTGGAACAGACATAAACCAGCAGGAAGGCAGTGATGTGCTGGTGCAGCTTCGCAGCTTAAAGATTACTCTATTTCTTAAAAACAGCAATTTATCCTCACACATATGTGGAGATTTATTAAATTTAGGACAATTGTAAGTGAGGTATTAGATCCGTTCTCAAGGTCTAACCTCAAAGATTGGCAGCCTACAACAGGGATGCATCCTGCTTGGTTTTCTCCAGAAAATAGCATCAGTGCAGCTGAGTGAACGAGTCACATCAGACCAAAGATGATGCAGAAAAGTGGCTCTGACAGCAGCTTTCGGGCTGCATCGACAGTCTGGCGTGCCTGGATCTTCCCTCCTCAGGCGTCTGATTGGACGGTAGCGCTCGAAATCCTGAAACATCAATGCTTTTTTGTCTTAGCAGCTTGTAAAGCCTGTTAGCTCTGCCAACAGTATACGGTGCCACCTCACCCCCCACTCATATGTCAATAAAGTTAATCACAACACCCAGCAGGCGACGTGTCAATTACTTCTAACCTGTTGGAGCGGAGCCAACGCGCTGGCGGGTTGGCGTTATGCTATCAATAACACACTGGCATCTGCAGTAAGGACAGATAAAACAGTTCACAAAATACAAACACATCAATTTAATCAGCCAGCCATTCGCTGGCTGCTCAGAAACAATCAGTAGAGTGTTGAAACCAGCAGAGACCAGTAACAGTGATGTTTTTACACCACTGACATGACAGCTGGACAAGCTCTCTGTGTGTGTGTGTGTGTGTGTGTGTGTGTGTGTCTATTGACTTTCATATTTCCTCATTTTTATGCCTCAAAAGGCCAAATAATACAACAATACAACATCAGGGTTTGGGGTTTTGAGGGTTTAAATCAGAGTGTTTCCAGTCTGAGCTCCTGTTTGCGGTTTTAAGTCGCCTTTTTGAAGTCTTTGTGAAGTCTTGTGTAATCTACAAGGCCAAAATGTTGTCCTCTTTGAGAGGTCCACTGTGCACAATGGCAATCGGATTTAGGCCATTTATGTTACAGCCAGTCTGAGCCTGGATTACACATCTCTCCCCTTATTATTGTGAACACTGCTGCTGGATAACAGTTAGATTTGTGTTCAATTATACCGCTCGTCTGAGCCTGATAACTCCCATATTTGCCCTCAACCGAAGCGACAGGCTGCTGGATGCAAAAGTAAACGGTATTAAATGCAGCAATTACAAAGGTTTGCTTTAACATTAGGTCCGAGACGCGGACAACAAAACAGTTAAACATTAATAAAATGCGGCGGAGGCGATTGCATTAAACACGAGGAGGAATCAATAGTTTCTATTTTCAAATTCCATTCATGGAGATGGCCTCAGGAGAGAGCATGCGTCCTTGTCTGAGCAAGGCCAGTTAGAGTTCAATGTGTTCAAATATCCGTATCAGAGTTTATGACCCCCCATTAATGCCCCTGAGGATGTTCTCCACACAGCTGAACTGCCAATAAAAGAGAAAAGACGGAGAGGCAGAGCAGCATGTTACCGCACTCCGTTTGACCACAGAGAGGCTCTATTAGATCTGAGGTCAACACCCAGAGAACAGAAAGAGAGCAGAGTTGATGGAGAGTCACAAGCTGGTACAGATATCCGTCTATTACATATAATTCTGTCCAAACAGAAGCATAAGTGGGCGCCAAAGTTGACCTAAGTTAGCTGGTGAGACTTAAAAATGCATATTTTTCTGCCTTCTCAACCTAAAAGAAAAGCAGGGAGGACATTCATCTTAAAAATGGTGTTTCAGTGCACAAAAAAAAAACAAAAAACATCTGCAATGTGATGAAGTGGGAGCCCAAAGAGCCAGGAATGAGGGATCTGTGGTGGGGAAGTAGGGAAGATGACCTTTAGTTGTTTTCTCTTCATAAATCTGTATTTTTCTGGATTTAACGTTACCAAAGGAGCATTGAATCAGGGAGGATCAGCACTTACTGCTACTAACAAATCATCGGGACCTAATTGTTCCATTTCGTTGGCAGAATGTCGCAGTACCGACACTCCCCTGTGCAAATTAATGTCTTTGCAGAACTCTTTCGCCTTCTCATTTACATATTAGCAAAATAATTAATGAGACAAAGACGGTGAAGCTAAACCCTCGTCCCTTTTCAAGATATCACATCAACAGTTGAACACTGCACACACTCTGGGTATTATGGCCACCATAAGGTAACGAGCCTATTTAGGAAACAATTGAAAATATAAAAACACTTTTTGAAGGCTGAGTTTGGCCTCTACCTCGGGCTTAGCCGTGCAAACCAGAACTGCACCGTAAAGCTTCTGAAAATAGAAAGGTAAAGGCGGCACTGGGGGCACACCATATGGAGAAGCATAAAGAGACTAAAACTCTAAATGGCAAATGATGGCAGCTCCCAGTGGGAACGCAGGGGGAAAAATAGCCCAATGTGGATGTTCCCTGGAGAGTTCCCCGTGTGGCCGCTTCCTGTAACTGCAGTTTTCCTATACTCATCATCGGTTCACCTTCATCACCGTCAAGACTCGGCTCTAGCCTCTGCAGCTAGCCTCTGCTGGAATCAAGCCACTGTCAAAGCAGGTTTAACCCAGGATATTTTAATCTAGAAAAGGGTAAATCGGAAGTGTTAATCCAGAGCATTCATTGCAAAATTGATCTGAGGCCAGCAGAGATGCTGAGGTAAGTTACATAAACTCCAGAAAACTGGGTTTGTCGAGAATACTCCATGAGGACATTACAGACCCAGAAAGGCATCATGTCCCCGCAGACCAAAACAGGAATTATATGCTAATCTTGTTTTCGCTCTGTTAAGGGATGTGAGAGGAAAACAGGCTGAAAGTGTTGATGGCGCCTGAATGCTGCCTCAGTTTTTCTCCCGTATTTCATATGTAAATTGCTATCAGTTACATCAGCCTTTTTAAGAGCAAGCGTCGGCTCTATTAGGAGGACGTGCGTCACTTTCTACTGAAACTGGAGGTAATGAGTGCATTAGCGCAGGATGGATGAGCACGACAGCTCGACAGATGACGGGCGCAAGTGACGCGTCTACACTTCCACCGTTTACCTTCCACAGAGAGAAGCTAGAGGACAGAGGGGAAAGAAGAGAACGGCGACGGTGCGTCTCTTCCTGTGTCTGCAGGACATCCCAGAGGAGGAAGTGGAGACAGGTTCTGGTCCCTGAAGGACTTCACATTAAGAGGACGAAATAAACTCTGAGATTTGATCTGCAAAGTTTATTTCTTTTTCAGTTTGACCTCCAGACCTTTCAGACAAAAGCTGAAATCACGTCTGGCTGCCGCGAACTGAAGCAGAACATTGGAGGAACCAGCCCCCTTATTTACCAAGATTCAGAATAAAACTGCACTCAGGCCAAATATTTCCTGACCTCTCGCTGAAGAAAAATGTTTGCTGTAAAGTGAGTTGTAAAAATACTTCTACAATTGTGAGTGTGAAGCAGAATATATTGAAGATTACAGATGAGCAAGAAAAAGAGAGAAGAGAGAAGCTTCTGGCTTTCTTTCCAAGCTTTAATCCCTCCCGTTCTTTCTCTCATTTGTTCCTGATATCCGCTACTCTGCCATTTCTCAAATTCAGCCTGTTATTAAGTGTCTGTCATTCACGCCATTTGTCCACATGGCTGTGCTTCTTCATTCCCTCCTCTCTCGCTCTCGTTTGCCCTTGCTGGTGAAACTCTGCTGCTCTGGAGCAGTTTCATGCTAATATCCTCTAATTAGGTGTTCCTTTATTTCATGCTCCAGAGGAGCATCATCACAGAGGTGTGATGGGACAGAGGTTTGTGAGAAGCCAGCCAGTCTTAGCAGCTAACCGCTAACAGCTCACTGTTTTCGGTGTCGCTCCACCAAGTGAGTGCTTGGCGCTCTGACGTGCACATGTTCTGATAGACTTTTATCTTATGCGCAAAACATCTGCTGCACCCATGGAGATACAATTTGTCCAGATGAATAATTTAATATTGAGGCTAGTCCCTGCGCGCCCTGATGTTGACTAATGTCTCACTGAACTCACAGAATTGCTAATTAGGCGAGTCCAGGCTGCGAAAATCATTTGGTGGGCTGTTCCCTTGCAGAGTCAGGTGAATGGAGAGTCGGCGCGCAACCTCCTTTGACTTGACATTGACGTGCTGGATGAAATCAAGTTTTAACAATGAAAAGAAAACAGGTTTGAAGCAAAGAGACAGTCTGTAAAGTGTGACGGAGCGCTGCTGTTACGGTTTGACCATATCACAATGTATCAGAAGCAAATCGATACATGTGCAGAACATGCAGGCGTCCGCTCTCCTGATGTTTGACACAAAACACACATGACGTGCTCGACCTTCACAGTCTCTTCACCCATCCTGCAGCTCATTAATCTTCTCCCCTGCTATCAAAATCCCCTCCGTCGTTTGTCCCGTCTTCCGTCTCCAACGTCTCCGTTCACCTGCCGCATCAATGCCGGCGGGCTAATTAGCGCTTTTACAACCCTTGCATTATCTTTACTGCAGCCTCGCAGCACGCCACATTAACTGCAGAATAGATGCTCGCAGCTGTTCTCCTAACAGTTATCTATTGCCAACGCACAGACGTCTGAGCAATTCATGCTATTATAGACAGAGATAATGTCAACCAAAGCATAATGTAATGAGATACTGATGTTATAGGTTGTAGTAAAAGAAAAGCACAGTGGAAAAGTGCTAAGTGCTAGGCTACGTTCAGCTGCAAGAAAAAAACAGGACCAGATATACATATTAGGTATTTTGTTGACTAAATTCCAAAAATGGGAGAAAACGCCTGTTACCTTTGTTAAAAGATAGCAAGCTGGCTAAAAAAATCCATGGCCTACTCTATATTTATTCTAAATAACTTGAGATTGTTGCAATAAAAGACAATCTATGGTACTGAGAATGAAACATGTCCTATAATTCCGAGTGATTTAATTAGGGAACAAGTTTGAACGCTGTTTCACTGAAGCTCACTGAACTATTTATGTCGACAACACCCCATCTATCAGGAGGAGATGAATAATGCAGTATTTTCTGCTTACATGAAATGATGGACGGATGAAGTCTCGTTGGCTGATTCTCTGCCTGATCAATATTAAGAAAGCTAATGAGAAATGCTCCGCACGCCAATGTTACACACAAGCACCACAGAAAACCGTCTTTTCCCGCGTCGAGACGCTTCACGCTTTGTAATTTTCAGTCGTTTCCCACTGGGGGTTTTATCATCGCAGCCAATTTGGGGCTCGCATCTGTTGCTCCCCCTGCGACCCAGTCGAGTGTGTTGTCACCCCTGCCGCTCCACTCTGCTGCGTTTTTATAGAAAAATCTGTGCGTGCGTGCCTTGAGTACATCTTATCCCCCATTCGCCACCAGCTGGCAGAGCAAATTGATGCTGCTGTGGGATTTTTGGCGATCTGTAAGTCCGCTGTCACGGTGATGGGAGCGGTACAAAGATGTTGGCGGGGCGGTAAATGTCAGCATGTCAGGAAGGAGTGATACAGAACATCTGAGCTTGGCACATCACTCTGACCCGGAGCACGCATGACAAGGCCGGAATAAATGAGAGTAATCCCCACATGCCTTTGCAGAAAAAAAACAACCTGAACTTTTCATGCTTATACACGTCAGACTTGCAGAAACTCTGGGGACAAATCGACAATTCCAGCAGTTATCTTAGCTCACAAGGCTAAAAGTGCTGATCACCGTATACTGCAGTCTGATTGGTCAGTTTAATCATTTCTTTCCACATTTGTTTCCAAGGGTTGATGAATGTCGAGATATTTGCGGTGTAGGTCAGACTTGGATTAAGCTTGATCTTTGTTTGGGGTAAAAATGCAAACTTCAGTATTTCGTCAACAAGAAGGCAAAACCACCAGATCCCCAAAAGAAAGAACGGAAAATGAGGAACGAGACGGAATCCAGGCCTATGTCCTGTCCCTCTCTGCTCATTGGCACCAGACTTGTATTAAAGTGATTACATTTCTTCTACTGAGATAAATTCAAGTTTTTTTTGCGTAAAGCAAGGTTAGCAGCAATATTATAGTCGGGAACGACATTATATCAGGCTGTCGTATCGCCAGATCTTATAGATGTATTGATTTATTAATCACATTTCACTGCCTGCTTCAGCCTCTCTGACGGATTACCCATGATGCTTTGTGATTTATGACATCAGTGGAGAGACTCAGGGCCGATTAGAGATATGCAAAAGCAAAGCCGGTGCAGAGATCCCGTTATTACAGCCGACGAGGGAAAATAAATGAAGGTCAGCCGCACTGACACTTGTTCCCGAGCCCACAGATGTTACATCATCGCTCTTTCCATCATCACACGGTCGCACCGCTGCAGCCCACTGCCGGCACACACACCGTGCTCGTCACCTGACCCCCCGCTGCAGCACCAGCAGTCCAGGAGCATTTACCTGATATCAGCCTGTATTCCAGCACACAGTTTAGGTTTCATTTTATTCCCCCTTTTTGTGAAGGTCAACTTCAACTTTTAATTTGACGTGACTTTCAAAATAAAAGACCACTTTCTAAGTTTACACATTATAAAAAAAACAAAAAAATGATGTTTACATTTTTTTAAAAAAAGAACTGTGGCCAGGGGAAATAAATCAACACTAATCTGCAGCCGGAGAAAAGGATGGAGGAGGAAAAGAGGCAAATGAGAGGCAGCAACACGGATGGGAAACGAGACGATTCGGAGACATAGAAAGATGACGCAAGCGCACCAGAGAGCGATGTGGATTAGAGTGTAATCCATACGCGTCTTTGAGCGCTATCATTACATTAGACGGCAGTGAGAAACACGGCACCATGACCTGACCTTCCCTAACTCACTTGTATTCCCTTGGAAAGTCCGAATGATTTGATTTGTTCGCAGTGGAAAAACCACGCCCGCCAGCCATCACTCAGTCCCCAACAGGCATCAGGCGTGACAGGGAAATGTCCACGGTGGAGAAGCAGCTGCTTATTAACCCTGACCTTTACTGTGAAGATGGCATAATCCAGTGCAAAGTTCAGCCGCATCATCTCTGGAGGAGGCGTGATAAACCGCAATCATGTGTCCGTATCTGTGCTGGTGTTTGTGCAGATGTTTGCTGTCTCAGTGGAACAATATAAATAGAACAGAAGTTGGGATTTAGCAAGATTAGTAGGGAGTGGGACTGGGATTGAGGAGCTCGAATGTTTTTTTTCCATGATGCCTTTATTTATGCTGACCTAATGCAGCTGCCTCTTTGCTGTAGCTTCAAATCTAATGGAAACCAGAGCAGAATCGATCCATTCGCCCAAATCTCATAAAAGTCGCGCTTAAATTGGAACCACCGTTCAAATCAAATTGAAAGGGCTTTTACTTTGAGCTGATTTCCTAAAAAGGTTGACGTGTGTTTTAATCTAAACCGATATACCAGTTTTGAAAAGATTAAAGACTGCACACACACACACAGTTTTGCCATAGTTGTGGGGACCTTCTTGGCACTGTTGCGTCGCTTTGACCACTCCGCCTACATGTTTTTTTTTTTTTTCTTTGTGTTCTTACCTGATCATGATGTGCTGTTCTATGAACAGAAACTTTATTATTAAAGGTTTACATCAGAATTTCCATCAACTGGAGCTCAAGTGTCTAATCCAGCCTTACAACATCGCTCTACCAGCCAATCAATGTGTCTGCAATTAGTGTCGCTCTAATTAGAAGCCATTGTTGCGAGTGCCAGCGGCGCCATTTCATACATCAATATGAAATTAAGCAGCAGCCACTTAGCACAGAATTACTATTATGACTTCATCTAGGTTGGTATAATTCCTTTGCATTGTTCGGGTTGTGCGCAGGAGTCCCTGAGAGGTGCACGAGCGGAGTCACATGTGAGCGACAGAGGGGCAAAAGGGGGGAGGGACAGACAGAGCAGAAAGTGTGAAATTAGCACTGATTTCCACCCCAAGAAAAGTCGCCTATCGCAAATCAAACAGTTAATGGGAGCAGTGCTGCAAATCAAACTGCTTATCTTCACCACCTCAACAATATCCTGCAGCTGATAAAACAACCACCTCAAGACCCCAATTTCACTTTCTGTCATGGAGAAAGTGAGTCTGACAGACCCTTCAGACGACAAAGAGAGATGTCGCCGAGGCGAATGTATGACCGGGACAGCCGGAACAGCCAGTCACTCCGTTCAGGCCCAGGTGCAGTCCTGACTTACACA
Organism: Tetraodon nigroviridis; assembly: GCA_000180735.1. NCBI lineage: Eukaryota > Metazoa > Chordata > Actinopteri > Tetraodontiformes > Tetraodontidae > Tetraodon > Tetraodon nigroviridis. Next base: position 747,336 of record CAAE01014974.1, read on the forward strand.
TGATTTTTTTTCTCTCTCTTGTTTTTTTCGTAGAAATTGTTTAGTGACTGTTTGAGACGGTTTAAAACCAACTTTAAAGAGCTGGTGGATGAATTAAAGCAGCTTTTTGAGTTACAGCTGAAGATTATCCAGAAAAATCAATTGGAAAAGTTTTATATTTCCTCAGATGGCGGCTGATTGTAAAAAGCCAACACGAATGGGTGCAACCTTGGCCTTGTAGACAACAGCGTCAGTCAACGTGTTTTTCCTTTTGCTGTCATTAAAGGCAGCAACCAGTGCAAAAACTAAACAAAAGAAAGAAACATTTTGGCTGTTTAACAGATGCCTGCAACAACTGAGAAAAGCTCAAACCGGCCAAATGCAGGAAGTGAAGAGAAGACAGACATTTCAAATCTGTGTATCTTCAGTTCTTTCATTCTCTATCATTTTTCATCCTGTCTTTGACAACCATTCAAAGGCTGTGAAACACAGGGAAGAACAATGGAGTGAAAAGACGAAAAACAAATAAAACTGATGTGGTTTAAGACAATCTCATTGTTTCCCACAGACAGTACTTTTTTTTCGTCTTGCAAAGATCTCCCACTTCTCAGGGTCCTTCCTGCGTTCTCCTGCCAGTCTGGAACTGTCCAACCCCCCGTTTTTTCTTTCTTTTTTTGATTAACCAAAGCTTCGCAAATAACAACATGTTGACTAAAACAACATTCGAATAACAGACACACCACTTTGAATGCTAATTAAAGTTTCCAAACCAGCAAAGAAGAAGGTATTTGGATTAATTTTGCTTTTGTTCTTGTTTTGTTGCAGTTCTTTGCCTTTTTAGCCTCCATCAAAGCCCGACGCTGTTCACGCCGTCACCCTTGTATAATCGTATCACCAGATGTAATTAACATGGAGCCCAACGCAAATGTGTCTGTGGCTAAATGATGCTTTTCATCCAGAAAATTACAAAAATTCCTTGCAGTGGTATTAGCGTACACTACCCACTCCGCGGGCTTTTTCTTCTTTATCCTGCCCCCCCAGCGTGCGCGTTCCTCCGCCCGTGACGGCTTTGGTGGCTATAAAAGAAGCAGTTTGAACAGGTTCAATTAAACTGGGGAAATCCATAAACTTGCATAGGTATCGTGTAATTACTGTAAATCTTACAAGGATCCTCACAAAGGAGAGTTTTTCATTAGCATCCTGATTATTTTTCGGTGGCGTTGTCAGTGACAGCAGGGATCTGATTGCTAATTTCAGAGCTAATGTTTATAGCATTGATGGAAGCCAAAATGACTTTCTAAATATTCCATTTCACGTGTTTTGCTTGTTAAGCCATGCTCGTATTAATCTGGCCCATTCATCAAATAGCCGACATGAAACGCAGCCGAAACGAAGCTCTTAACGCGCACAAGAGAACGCACACGTTTTTCAGCAGCTAAGATAATCAAGACGACGCTTCGGTGGATAAATATTGGCCGATACAGAGCAGATACGTTAATATTCTCTCTAATTTTTAACAATGGACCTGCAGAAAGCACTGTGGAGTGAACTGTAACCATGGCAACGCAGCTACAGGTATGGCCCGATGGGCCTGAATTTTTTTTTTTTTTATAGATCACGAGATCAATCTTCAGATGTGTTTTAACGCTGCCCTCAGGTATCAGATCAGCGTTGGAACACAGGTAGAGCCGGGCCGACCCAGTCCGTTTAGCAGCGACCAGGAATGGCGCACCACAATGTTGCTTCCTGCATTCCGGAGGCTCCCATGAAATAACCCCTGGAACCATCTGGGGCGTGATGGATGGGTTCACATGAAAATGAAACCATCCATCACTGGTTTGTCGGGGCTTTTAAACAGACTGTCCTGTGTGACTTCTCATTAGTGCATTCCTCAGCTGCAAGGGAATTCCAAAAAAAAGAAAGGCCAACTGTCCCTCCGAAACACTCCGATTCCCTCCTCCACAGCAGCCAAACCAGAAGATATTTCACTCAGGCCCCTCAGAGTGCAGCCTTATTTCAGCCCGCAGTGCACGCTGGGGAGGTGGTATTTTTATCTCGGCTGCTGCAGGAACTCTCCCGACTGTCGTAATTCCAGCTGTGTACAGGCTTTTCCAGCTGCTGGCTCAGCTCCAGGTCGCCTGTCACAGGGTCACCTCGGAGTAGACGGTCACTCACCGCCTGTAAAACACTGCTGATGGCTCAAACACCCACACCATCCATCATGCAGGTGCAACAACTGTACTTATCCCCGATGGGTTGCACACACACACACACACACACACACACACACACACACACACAAACAAAGGCCTTTCGGCCATCATTTACTGGAAGCTATTGATTAGCCCTTTGTAATTAACACATAATCCCAAAGGGAGAAAATCAGCTCTGATAAACAGCTGGTGGTGGTTTTTGGAGCTGAGATCTTTCTGGAATTATTACAGGCCAGTCAGGACGGAGTTGATCCCATGTTTGCGCCGCAAAGCGCAATTCCCACAGGACATAAACAACAAACCGTGCAAAGCACTTAATTCAAGACAGTAAAGGAATCCAGTGGATGTAAAACAGGATTAGCAGATTATCTGATGCTCATGAAGCAGATGTTTACAGCTTAATGGTAATCGCCCGGAAATCACTGACAGAGGAGTGCAAGCCAGGCAGTTTCGGACCGCTACCGGAGGTCGTCCACTACTCAAAAAAATCTGGAATTTAGCTTATGTGTCAGATTGTCAAGGTGACCAGCGACCGTGGTGTTTGTCCCAACAGGGCTGTGGGATTTAGGGAGGATGTAAACAGCCCAGGCAATAAACATGGTGGACTTTAGCTCGTTTGTGAGTGTGCAAATATTTTAATGCTCTTAATGTCAAAGCGCTGCTTAAACACAGGTACACCAGGATGCCAGCGAAGCTGTCAGACTGCATCTGTTCTGTTTTTCTCTGCATTTAGCTTCCCCTCCAACAAAGTCAGTAATCCAAAAATAAAAGGAGGAGCTCCACGGGTGGGGAGCCGAAGCTTTTCCCTCACCAGCCTGGCTCCTGTTTGATCGTGAAAGCTTCCAAACACACAAAAACATCAAGAAAAAGACGAAGTGTTTCGCTTAGTTTTACAGCCATTTTGCCCTGTTCCGAAATTTTCATCCTGCCCATTATAACAGAGCCGCTCTCGCTTTCAGCTGCAGCGAAAGCGAACGGGCGAGAAGCTAAATCTCCACCAGACAATTTAATTACACCCCGCATGGCTTTATTTTATTAGACGTGTAGGAATCCATTTGCTTTCATAATTTTATAACTGAGGTTTTTACTGGCCGATCCACATATTTCAAATCCAGCGGGTTAAATCTTACACTTGCTCAGCCTGTCTATGACAGATTGGGAAGTCAACCAAAAATAAAGCATGGAGGAGCGGGGGCATATTTCCAGGTGCCGCGGTATAAAGGTCAAGTAGAAAATTGGAGTTGGCATAATGTAAGTCATCAATTTGCACTTCATTTCAAGCCTGGCCCACGGCTGTCTGTCATCACAGACACTTTTAAGTGCTGGTTCATTGATGGGGTGTAAATTTTTGACAAGTTAGCAAGGTCGGCAGCACCAGGTCCTCCTGCAGCTGAAATATGGCTGCGGGTCGAGAGTTCTGTAAAATCATGGATTCAAGTTACAAATGCTTCCAACAGAATGCGAAGGCCAAAGATGGGCGTTTTATATTTATTGGACATTATTATTTTGCCATTAGTTTAACCTTAGAGGGAATAAATACAAAGAACACAATCTCACTTCCAATTAAAAAGAATCAATTCTTGAGCCAAAGGTAGTGAACAATGCAAAAGTGAATGAAAAACTAATAAGGAAAGCTGTAAATCCTGCAAACAGAGATGACAGATGTTCCTGCGCATGGCTCAGAAAGCAGCAGCAAGCACGGCTGGTGCACTGTGACGAGGATCCTCCAGACACAGAGCTGAGGTCTGTTGATTGTTTCAGGTCCTGAGAGCTTTGGAGGCTAAATGAGCTATAGGATGAGTGAGGCTGGCAGCGCGCCTTGCTGCAACAGCTCCATCCTTTGGCTCTCTGATTGATCACATTAGAGTTAATTAAATATTGGCAAATTGCTCCCATCCAGCATCGGCCTATTAAAGTTTACACTCCTCCTACATTCATCACTTGTGTCTCTTTTATTGTCGCTTTTTGCCTCCTTTCCCGTACATCAAGTGGATGAAGATAAAAACCTGATGCTTCTTCTCCCCCGTGCACATTCGCACCTCTCTTTTTGTGTGGTGTGGTGTCTCACGCCTTCTGCCGCCTTTTCATTTCAATGAATTATGACAGCTCTGATCCTGGAGCGAGTGGAATCTTTTCCCGGCTCCTCAGAACCGCTGGTATCTTTAAAAAAGATCATGCAGGAGGAGGAAGAGCCGCAAGCATAAAAAAATGACACTATCAGGCAACCGCAGCAGTGAAACAACCGCTCCGCGTCACTTAGCGTACAGTAAGGCTGACAGACGGGGCGAGACACTGGAACAGCTCGCTAGGATGAGGAGCAGGTTCCTCCACCATCACTGGTCTGAGCTGGATACAAACTGTTGAGTGAAGTTGCAGACTGATGCTTAAGTCTAAACTGTGACAGGCCACACGGTGCTGCTCCAGGACCGGGACCAGGACCAGGACCAGCCTGGGCAGGATCAGCCCAAGATTCCAGGCACGAGGTCAAGCCCAACAGATCAGATCTGCTGACAGATCTGAGCTCCGAATGTCAGTGGCTTCACCACGACTAGGAGCTTTTTCTGCCTTCTGCACCCGTAGCTGCCATCCTGCCTCCAGTTCCTTCCTTTTAAAGCAGCAGAAGGATCGTCTCATGTCTAAATGTCTAAACGCACGCCTCCGGCCTGAATCCAAACCGGTCCACATCATCTGGGTGTCAGGTCATGCGGAAGCTCCTCGTCAAATCATTCCTGCTGCCTGACCGTCCTGTGATTACACAAGTATGTGTAGGATGTCAGTGACAGGAGTCATGACGGCTCTGATGATGCCACGGGTCTCTGCGTGCTGGCAGGGTGCCAGTGGGGGATTAAATTCTTTCTCACTGCAGATTCTGCCTGCGAGCAAAACAAATCTGTGGTTCTTTTTACAGTCGACTGTTAATGTAAGAAGCTCTTAACCAGCGGTTCCGACTTATTGTCTCTGAAATTTGTATCCGAGCTACAAACACATCAGTGACAGGGAAAGAAATCAGCTGCTACCAAAGAGTTGCACTGTGAGTCAACAAAAACACCGTCACACCCTCCCGAAGCCTCGAGCAGACACTGAAGTGTGAGGCTGTAAACAGCCCTGCCTGTTCCACTGACTCAGGATCAGCACCAAACACACTTCTGGGTTCAACTTAACAACCCTTATTTGTTCCTGAGTGTCTCTGGACGGAATTGACTCACTCCCCGGGCCCAGAATAAAACTTACACAAGCTAACACATCCAAATGTGTTAGCAGGACAGGTATCTTCTTGCTGGATCTGCGCAGCAAAGGTTACCATGGAGCAGAACTTGGGTGGACATGTCCAGCTGTGACTGAAGCATGGTGCTGCAGCAGCACCCTGACGCCCCACTGCAGGGGTGGGCAAAGCGTGGCGGTGCTGATGCAAACCAAAGAAAGCCAGAAAAGAAGAGGGAGACTAAAGTCTGACATGGCCTGTATGCACTGCCTGCAGTCATTTCTTGTAAAGTCTCGCTGCCGTCTCTCACCTGACAAAGCTCGACTCGCGCAACGCCTCCTGTCTGGTTGTTTGTGCCTCCATGACATCAGCCCAGATCCACACACACACACACACACACCCCGGGCAAGAGTGTGAGGTGTTCCAGGCAAATCAATTGGTGAGAGGTGCAAAAAACACACCTTTATTTTGGGTCATGGAGCTCTTGCACAGCTAGAATCTATAAATCAGCACTTTCAGCTCAATAAGAACACCTTTATATGTTTATTTTTCCCCTGGTAGTTGAAAATAGGGATGCAGATTTTTTTTCATTTTTAAGTTTGTACATCTCTAAAAATGAAAAAAAAAACAAAACAAACAAACAATCAAAAAAAACCTGTACATCTGCAGAAAAGTGAAGAAACTAGGTTAGACATTAGGGTTCATTTGCACTGGCTGAGATTGTCTTAATTGTTGCCGTGGTGATATTCCTGGAGGAAATCAGTGAGAGCAAACTGCGGCAAAAATGAGGACTTTGAGAAGAGAGAGGAAGCTTAAAGTGGAGAGAAAAGGTTGTCAAGTACAAGAAGATACCGATAGCGGCTCCTGGTAGAAGAGGACAGGCACGCCGGGGAGTAAACACAACAAATTTGTAGCATAATACGTACAGCGTGTAAGCTAATGAAAACAGCTCCTTCAGTTTGCTTTCACTCATCCACATGTAGCTTTCTGCTAAGTACAAGCGCACATTACCGCTATCTATCCCTGAGTTGCACCCTCTATTTTATGCTCCAGCGGGTGACAATAATTTAAGGCTCCCGATATGCAAATGTCTTTAATTGGACTGTCAGGAGTTCCCAGGCATCGTCAACTTTACAAAATGACTGAGGCTGGGAGCAGATTGGATTTCGGGGACCAATCTTGTACACTTAATTTTCAGTAAATCTGCAGATGTTTTCTGGCGAGGTCATGTGACCATCCAACCTGGCTGTTAAACACAAACAGACAAAATAATAGTCAGGAGACAGTGCTCACCGGTCATTTCTGCAACTGCGGCTAATATCATAGCTGCAGGTTTCTGCTTTGTTTTCAGCAATGACAGTGGAGTTTAGGCAGCCGTGCACATGCTAGAGATGCACATGATTCCTACAATTTGTCCAAGTTATCTAGGTTTTTTCAAAGGTCGAGTAACTTACATTACACCGCAAACTGTCACCTTTAATTGTGGCTACCGGGTGTTTTCATCCTCACTGTCAAATTAGCTATAGTTAGAGCTAACGAATGTCATGTGTGAGGAAAGAAAATCCCATCTCACGTGTTATTTTTGATGTTTTCTTTCTGTGACACTCACGTCCTCTGTCATCCCCACCGTACCACCCTCACCCAGCCTTCAGGCTGCTAATTGAGTCTTAGCGTTACCTCTTAGCAAACGCATGAAAATGAATTTAGCAGCTCTGACATTTAAAAGAAAGTGAGATAAAGCACCGGAGCTGATAAAAACGGAAGGATCGTGACTTCAGGCGTTGAGGCAGATCTGCTAAGCAGAGCAGAGGCTTGAATCCCTGGAATTGTTCATGCCACTTCCGAATCTGGCTCCGTTCGGCGTGAAACGAGGGTGGAGGCGGGAGGAGGCGATTCCTCCTCAGATCCTGTCAAGTAATAAATGTGACAGTAAAATCCAGAGGAGCATTCAGATTAGGGTGTTTATACCCCAGACTGTACTTATATCAAACAGAGATTTGTGTTGGCTTTATCCTGGTGTCATCTTCAAGGTGAGAAGGTATATTGATGTATTTTTTTCCTCTACAAAGACTCATAATCAGGGAAGGTTGAGCCCCCCTAGGGGCGGTGGAGAAAATTAAATCTACAGTACCCGAATGGAGCACAATAAACCACTAAAAAAAATCTGCCTTTTTAAAAAAAAAACTATTCATTAAATCTTAAAAATCTACAGATCAGTGGGAACCAGCGTCTACTCTTCAGAAACTGGAATGTAAGACAAGGACGGAGCCGCACAAATCATTTTCTAATTTCCAGAGTTGGAATGAATCACTGCATTAATCAATGGTCTCGCTGCGACGAGGAGGCAGCTGACTGGAAATCGCGTCTACCGGTATTCATAGACCCCGAAACATGTGCCTCCTTAGTGAATGAAAGAGAACAAAGGAGTGAGTCAGGGTGGTAAATCTGCCCCCATCGTGTCACTTCTGTAGAAAATCAAAAGGCACCAAAAAGCCTTGAAAAGAAAAGAAAAAAAATCTCATTACAAAGACTATTGCCCTCCCCTGTGTGGTTGAGCGCAGAAGAAGATTGTATTTCAGTACTTCATTAATAAATGAGCATGTGAACAATGGTGGACTGATGGCTCCATTGTTTTGAAGCTGAACTCTTGAATGCGAGAGGCAGGACCGTCATTACGGCGTCGGCTCGTTCGGCCCCAGCGTATCTGGGTTTCTATAAATACTGGCTGGGGTTTGATTAAACAGCCTGCAAACCTTTGACAAGTCCGATGACAGAACTGTTTGTAGCCCCAGAGAGAAAGACAGCTGGGAAGTTTTGGTGAAAGTGAAGAAAAAGGTGTGACTGAGGAGAGAAGACTGGTTCAGAGTCACAAGGAGAGGCAGGAGGCTTCTGCTCAAATGTCTGAATACAACTAAGTCTGCGACTTCTCAAGGTGCTTCTGTGGATGGAATCAGAATATTAGCCTCAAAGAAGAGATGGCTGTCTGGAAGCCATGTACTTCTGAATGCTCAGATGTTTTTTCAATGAGTGTCCATTCGGCTGGTCGCTGTGTCTGAGCGAGGAGCTCAGGGCTCTGAAAGGCCTATTTTAAAGAGCGCATAAAAGTGTTTTATTGAAAGCCGTAATCGCTCACAAAGAGAAGCATCGACTGCAGCCCTAATCTTTAACCTCTCTAATCATCATGCTGTTTATCTCGTTCCCACACATTCATTGCCACATCTGATTTACAAAAAAACACACTTCACCTTTCCAAAAAGCCCTTCCGAAGCAATTTCTACCACCTACATGCTAATGAGAGGCTTCGCAATTAGCAAATGATCTGAAGCCTATTAATTACACACAAACAGCTGCTTTCTATTACCAGTAGGTTTTGAGGATTGCCATTTTAGAAGTGGATCATTAATATTGCCATTTGTTTGCTGAAGATGGTTTGTCTCAAAGAAAAGAAGCCAAATCAGAAAAGAAACAGATTTGCAAATTAATGAAGTCAAAAACAAAAAAATCCTTGTTCAAAGTTCAAGTAAAGGTTACACACATGTGTCACATCAGCGATGCATCTCTCACGTTATGCAGAGCGCATAAGTGGCCTGGGAGCCCTGAGCCTGTCTCAGCCGCCATTGTTGTCTGAAGAGAATATGCAAACGCAGGTCACCGGTGAGACGTTAGCGTCAGAACTGCTCAGCTCTGGAGACCAACGCTCGACTGACACACGCATCCACAATCCCAGTGTTGCACACTGCCGCCCTGACAGTCGATGTCTGCAAGCGTGGGCGCGTGCACGCTGAAGACACCACGCAGGACGATCTCAGCTTTCGCTGGCTAAATGTGCAGAAGTGGGAACTTTGCGAAACCGCCTGAGCAGCTGCAGCAGCGGCTGATTCCAGAGCAGCTACTTCAACATGACAACATAATGGACTTCAGCGCCTGCTCACTTAAATCTATTACCCACTAGCACAGAGGTCGTAGGGTCACCTGAGAGGAGTGATTTTAATTTGCATGCATTGTGGAATTCCAAAGGCTCTGAAACATGCAGGTAGAGCTCCTGGGCTACCGTAGCTACGCTAAAACTGTATGACTATGCTCTCTACCGTATCAATTTTAAAATAGACCATCATCAGTTTTCTAGAATATTCAGCTCAATTCAATTCGTACATTAATGGGTGTAAAACGGATTAAAGTGTTCATTCGTATCACGGACAAGTGCTCTAACTTTATTACATCTCATCAGCGGTAATACTGTGTTAGCATCTGCGGGGGGGATTATACTGCAAAACACAAATGTCACTTTGTCATTAATCAGATAGAAAAGTTGGGGATTATGGTGTGAAAAGTAGTAGTTTGGTGAGAAAATATTAAATTTTTGTTGCGACTGCGTGGAATCGACAACTTTTTAACCCACACGAAAGATCTGCCGTCACCCCGCAGCTATAAAACATGATTTTCCTGTGTTTTGAATAATTCACTAAATGAACGATGACTGGATGGCGAAGGAGACAGCTAAGCTAGCACAGGTACTCGTCAGCTAACAAGCCTATTGTGACAGAAACTTGCACACTTTTACCAAATATCTGTAAGTCATGAATAAAAGAGGCCTTTGAGCTGCGGCAAAAAACTGCAGATTCTGATGTGCGTTATCAGAAGCATGCAGGTCTTTTTGATCCTCTCCTGTTTCTCAGGGCAACGCACCGGTACTTTGACAGAACCACAAACATAAAATATTTGTATCTGCTGTATAGTTTTTCTGTTTTTTATCTCCGGAACACCCTGTGTGGGATTCCGAAGCCCATGCGCGCCGCTGCGGTGGTGCTCGGCGCCAATTTTCACACGTTCCCTGTTGTTCTGGACCAGCGAGTTTGGTGACTGCTGCTCAGCAGTCCAAGAGGATTAGTGGACAGGTTTAGAGCGATGTAAAAGACTGGGGAATTACTGCGGGTTTGTGCAGGATTACTGCCGTGACCAATTTCAGATCAGCTAGAAGGCGCATGTGCAAAACTAGCAGCATCAGAGAGCGCAGAACTCTGCCAGGTATTCCCACATACTGTGACTTACACCTGTAGTACAGTATTTACTGAATAGAAATACAAGGTTACATCATAGAGCAGGTTGCCTTATGATCGAATCCATTTGGCCTTTGATCTGGCCTATGAATTTTCGAAGATCAAAGGTCAAATCAACTTTTCCTAAAAAAAAAATCATTCAGATCCATTTGTTATTGTTACATCTTAATAAAGTGAAACTTTTAAATATGCCGTGTCTAGAGTCACCCACACAGAGTCTTGATCTCCGTCTTTGAACCAGAGATCCTTTGACCAGAGAGCCGCCTCAGAGGCGTTGCTGCTGTCGCTCACACATTTAGCATCAGCCTCGACTGTAATTAAAAACCTCGGCACCCTGATTAATGAGGCCGAGCTCTTATCTGTGTCCTGCCACTCCTCCCCATCAGTCCGGGGGCTCAAAGGTGAACTACAAAAAAAAAAAAAAATACAAGGAGCAGCAGAATTGAAACCGTTATTGAATTGTAAGTGAAGAGAGGCTGCTAAAAAAGACATGAAATAATTTCTATGTTAATAAATGAGTGAATAATCTGTTTGTGTGGGCTCATTGTTCAAAGGCGGGGATAGCCTCGCTGTTCACAGCTTGTGCACGTGTCTGCGCGAGTGGGCATCTTTGCATCTTTCCTGTTATGCTGCTGTCAGTCTGCAAGAGCCAGAGGACATATTCTGGTCAGCCAGCTTGCCTCTTGACTGTCTCATCATTTTCTGTCCTACTCCCTGTAGGGTGGCCATTATTGTGAGCCCCCTCAGGCCCTACACACACATACACACACACACACACACACACACACACACACACACACACACACATAGAAAAACAAAGAAAAAAAGTCTGAGTGGACCCACACACCAAATACTGACTCCTCTCCATTTATCCATCCAGCACAGTTTGGGGAACTGAGCAGGTGGTCTCCAGCCACATGCAGCCACCCCTCACTAGCGCCTTGGCTACATTAGCAGCCTGGCAGGGGAGGCTGGCTGCGATCAACGACAACCCCCAGCTAACATCCTCCCACGAGGGGCTGGCACCCTTCCGAAGAGCTGGAATGCTCACAAAGTGAGAAGAATCTAATCCGGGTTGACTCATTTTCTCACTGTCCCCAGGCGCCGTGGGGTTGATTTAGGACATATCCACTACAAATATATTAGAAGTTTGAGGCTTGTTTGTTATGCGGATGCACTGAGAGTTATTAGATTAAATGAGATGAAGGGGAAGATGCCAGTCAGGGAAAAAAGCTGCCATGTTGTTGTACAAGAAGCTAATTTAAGCTTTAAGTGTTCACATGACAGCTTTCCAGGGTTGATAGGAAGGCGGAACCTGCAGCTACGCTTTGCGCCCTGGATGCGTTGGTAGATCCTGGTCCTGCGACGCGTCATACCTGCGTAGGGGATGGGGGCGTCCTTGTCGAGGGCCACCAGGGGTGGATCCAGCAGGACGACCTCGGTGTTCTCAGTGATCACCCCATGGTACGATGTCTCGATCCACGGCTTGTGCTTGTTCACTGTGAAAGGGAGAGAAAAAAGAATTTTGATATTCTGTTGCTAGAATATCCGCTGAACATGAATCAATTTTTAGCCCTTGTTTCTTCTGTGCACAGAAATGATCCAGGTCCAGTTCTCATCTGCTCATGCACATGAAGTAATTATGCTTTGGAGACTGAAGTGGTGAAGGGCGGCCCCAACATCAACGCGTCACTACCAGGAAATGGGGAAGAAAAGTTCTGGGAGCAGATGAAAATGCTAATTTTTGGCTCCAAGTGTATAACCCTGATAAATGTGTAATACAGGCTGTAGCATTGTTTGACCATTACCCGTGACAGCTAATGAGAAGTCTGGAGGACTGAAGGTGCCTGTTCTCAACTTTATATTCTGTCCTTTCTGCGGCGTGGGCGGCCTGTTGACCTTTTAAATTCCCGGGTTTGTGTCACCTCCCATGACCTTCTGGCAGCAGCGGCTCGACCGACACCTGATCTTTTCATTTGTTTCTTCCTGCTGATCTTCAGTGAATCGGCAGCAGGGGCGACAGAATGAGTTTACCCATCAGTCTCTCTGGCTGCGGCACAGCGACGTCTTGTTACTTCCCGTGTGCATTTGGGCAGTGTTTCAACTGGAGCAATAAGGGCCTTGAATACGTCAGCCCCTCGCCCCGTCCCTCCACTTAGACGGACCTTCTCCTCCTTTGTCTCAAGTATCGCAGCCTTTCAAAGGTCGAACGGAGCTGGAGGAGGGAGACAGCTCCCAATCAGCTGCACATTCCCAGGAGACACATTGCTGCCACTTACAACAATCAAACCCACAAGTGCTAGCGCTCCGACGCTAAACGATTAGCTGCTTTGTCCTCCACAGTGGCCAGAATCAAATCTAAATGTGGTTAATCTTTATATCAATACAAAGGAGGCGGGGACACAAACAATTCTGACCGTTAACTGCAAAGTTAGAGTCAGGAGGCTGCTGTTTGCTGGCAGCGAGGCGCAGTTTGCTAATGACAGTCATAATTATAGTGACAAAATAAACAAAGTATAGTTATTTGGCATTTTCAGCAAATGAAAAGCTATTACCATGTCAACACTACATGTGCTGACATGTAGTGATCTGAAAAGATTGGAGTTGAATACATTTTAGAAAAAGTCCATTATACTTTCACACTATAATTAGCTGTTTTGACACAGGGACATAGGCCCAGACAAGTTTAGAAAATATTTGTTTTTAAACAAGCATGAAGAGGTTGCATTCGGCAGCCCCAAAATGCTCTTTGCATGGTTCATGCGTGGCACATCATTTCATTCCGCTGCTTTCTTTGCTAAACGCTTTTCATCTATGACACACAACTATCCGATAGTTATCTGTGATGAGCAGACATCGAGCAGAATGTGAAGAAACACACACACCCACACACACACAAAGTCAGAGCTGCACTTTAAGTGACCCTGGATTATCAAAGCAAACATCTTTTCACTGAACTCTGAGAACTCAATAAACGACATGTTTTTTTTACTGACCGAGGACAAAAAATGTACAAAATGCACAATTTGTAGCCACACGCATCAAAAAGGAGCAAAAACTGATCCGAGATCGGACACTCCAATGCCATGACCTTTCAACGCTGAGTCACATGGACAAAAAAAACAACTGTCCTGCTTGTCGGCTTCAAGGCAGAGCTGAACAGAGGCTGGAATGACTTGCCTCCAAGCTTTAAGTGTGTGTTTTTTTCAGGAAAATCACCTCGTTATTTATTTAGGCGTTCTTTATTTGCTCTGTGGCCTAAACAAAATCAATAAAAAAGGTATACCAGAAATCTCTTCTCACAGCAGAACTGTGGTAAAAGGCCACTCCAGATTTTTTGTTCTCCAGATCTATTTAATTAGAGGGGCTGACAGATATGGTCATCAAAGCTGCACAGGCTGTGTAATCAGGCCATGTGATGGTTGAAAAAGGTGAACAGGGGGCTGAGCTGCCCTTTACTTTTGGCTGCCTGACAACAGAGACTATCTCCCTCCATCATTTGGTCGCCAATTAAGCCGGGAGTCCTGAATTTGACTCGGGGCTCTGAGACGCCACAAGTCCTGATTAAACTTTGACTAGTCAGTGGCGGGGCCACTGCCAGTGCGCAGCCAGCAGGTACCACCCATTAATGGGTGGATGAAGGACCCAGGGCAATGGGGGAGGTAAAAAAAGAGTGGTAATTATAAAGATCTCTGTGGGAAATTATACTCTGATTGATGAGGTCAACAAAAGTGGCTCTGACGAACGCGTCAGAAGAATAAAAGGCAAACGGGACTGCCATCATTGCGACCAACAGGCAGCTAAAGCAGCAGCCGCGCAGCTCCACGCTGTCAATTCAAGCTGTCAATCCAGGCAAATTATCCAGGAAGGTTCCCAATGAAATTGCTCATCTCTGCGTCATCGTAGTGATCTTTGTCTATGCTGAACTTGGAAGACGTTTAATTCTTCAGACCAGATGGCAATCACCACCCAGGAGGGAACTTTAATAAAAATGGAATCTTCTCAGATTTCTCATCCAAACGCCTTCAACTATGTAGTTCTCAAAATTGACTTTCACTCTAGATTTCTCAGATTTACTAAGAGAAGAACGGTGGAGCTAAACTTAAACCAGCGTAACTTTGATGTCTTATTTTAAAGGCAAAATCATCTTTTTTAAAGCTTCGCAGACAGAAAAGTTGCAATGCAGGAAGAAAAAAAGGCTGATGCATTTGGAATAAAAGCCTGAAGACAATTCACAAACAGGGAAAACACAAGATGGCGCCTCTACAGAAGCTTGGTCGGCTTCAGGTTTTCAATATTTTCACAACAAAAACAAGAAAGAAACACGCTGTTTATTTTCTGGTCCATTTGTCAATTGAATCTAAGAGCTAACTGAGCTCAATTTTATACTCTGTAACACACGCACACACACCCTCTGTTGACTTTCTTCAGTGGCTGAATGTTTGGTTTTGCTAACCCTAACCCTGCTGACTGTGAAGCACCTGAACGGACTGAGCAGCACAGGTGACCCACATTACAGCCACGCTGCAGCATGTCACAGTTGTGGGCTTCGAGTGGGCTCTGAGTCCATCGTCTGCAGGTGTTCCCAGGGTTAAATACAAAGAAGCAACTTTTAGGAGCACCAGGTTGGTCCTATTGGTCAGAGCACTAAAGCAGCCAGCTGACGCGACCTTGAGCCCATCAGGCTGCAGAATGCTCCGTCACATGAATCCTGTCATGGGACTGAAGATGGCGCCTGGTGGAGTTCACCAGTTGCTCCCAGTTGACCTATTTGGTTTTGCTTTCCTGAGATTCCAGGTACTTTAGTGGTGCCTTCTCCCTGTGGCTCTTGGCCAGGTGAGTGCATGCTGACGCTCAGCGGGGCGACGGTAGGGTTCAGCTCGCTGATGCAGCAGACCCACTGAGCTGTGAAAAACACAGAGTCCATTCCGAAGGTTGGCAGACGAGTCCTTTTAAAAAACAGCCCCTCGATTTGCAGCTGAGCGAACTGTGGCCTTTCTGCTCTGACATCACCTAAGCATTCCACCCTGCCACCGTGTCCCTGCAACAAAATGGGGCAAACGGAGACCAGACTTCACTCTCAGGCATTGATTACCTCCACCTGGGCCTCATGTTCGCAGAACACAAAGACAGAAACAAGCCCAGGGTTTCACCAGCAGAATAACACTACTGCATTCGTCCGGCTGCTTGCGCTCCCGCTTTTTTGCATTAAACCTCAAAGAAGCCACTACACAATACCATGCTTTTTTTTTTTTTTTTTTTTTTTTTAAAAAGAAAAGAACCAACATTTGCCAAAGTGGATGGATGCATTTGGGTGAAAATGCACTTTTAGCAGCATTACCCAATGCTGTCATGACCTTTCTGTATCAAATGGTTCCACAGCCACAAATGTCCCCACTGTGTGTCATTTGAGAGCCATTATCTTATCCATTACTGTATGTGCAATTTGAGATGTGGCATTTACAGCTTTCTGCCCCCACCTCATACACACACACATACACACACAGACAGACACACACAAACACAATGTGTGCCAGAAAATTACCAACGAGCAGAGAGACAAAGTTATCAACAAACAGAATCACAATAAAATTATGACATGTGTTTATAGTGTTTAGCGCTCAGGTGCTAAAGACTTGGATGCTTTCATATCCTCATATTCATATTTGCTTTCATATCTTCATACTTACAAAAAACTCGTAAAGCCTGAGGACAGCGTTTACTGCTGATTTTAGAGTCTGGTGGCTAAAGAGGCACCTGAACAAATGTGGACATTCAAACAACAAATCATAGCACTTTTATTCCATGCTAATGGCTAACGGTCCACCTCAGAACTCTGCAAATGTTGGTTCCGGCCGTCGGCCCCACAGAGAAATCCTTTTAGAACGGATGAGCTTTCCAAGTGAAGACCAGCATCCTGCAGAGCTCGAGCTGCACGATTCACTGCAAAAAGGTACCATGAAGCTGCTGCTGTGAACGTCCTCCAGCCTCAGGATGGAATCTGACCTCGTCTCTGGCTGCAGCTGATTTTATTTTGTATTTGTCTCCTCTCTTTTTTATTTTTATTAAAAAAATTTTGCAGTTGCTGGTAAAATTTTGTTCCTTCTCAGACTCCTCTCATTACTCTAATATGTTTGAGCTTTCTCCGCTCTGCACAGGAGGTTTTTTTTTTCCTTTAAATGTACTTTCCTTCCTTCCAGCAGTCTCTTTTAGTTTGCCTCCCTCCTCCTCTTTCCTGGAATAATCGAAGGTGAGCGAAAAAAAAAAGAGTGCACATGAAGGATCAGAGCCACTCCTAAACTCGGAGGTGCACACACTCACACTCGCAGCTCGTTCATTTGACCATATCCTAAAGGAATGAGAGCATGGAAAACTTAATTCTCACCATTCCCAAAATAAGGTGGTGCGATGAGAGCAGAGAAGGAGCTGCTGATGGGTCGGACGCAGTGTAACAGCCAAAGGGCAGCGCTGTAGCAGTTACATTTAGTAAATGAGACCTGCTGTGTGGCCGACAGAACCTTTTTAAAGTTCACTTTTTACACAGAGCATAATTACGGGTGTGAAAGTTAAAGTGCACCCAATTTTTAAAACAAAGTAATATGAAAAGAAATGCCCAAATAGAGCCCGGTCTGAATTATGGTATTACTGATCTAGGGGTTCTTAATCATTAGAATTAAAATGCTGTTCTATTTGTACCCAGAGCTGAAACTTTACCTCCTTTTCATCAGTCATCATTTAATTTAATCTGCCTCAGCTGTTTCTTATCCATAAATCTCATTTAGCTATCACCAAACGTGCTCACAACGCCGCCTCTGCAAAAACTAGATCGATCCATCCCTGAGAATTTGTCAGAGGCGAGGTTTCTGCAACATCTGGATGACCAGATGTAAAGAATTACAACAATCTGAGCCAGTTGGGGCTGCATGGAAGAACCAGTCTAGGGCCATGCTTGGTTTTCCTCTCGGAAAGCGCTGGTTCCTTGGCTCTCGCTCTGGCTCTGCGCACACCCACGTTAGGTTCTGACTGAACTGAGTTTGAACTGCTGACGCAAGCGGCAAAGCTATCATCTGTTGATTACTAGCACTTTAACTGAGATAAAAACCTGCCCACCAGAGAGACCAGAGACAAAGGTGGGAATCTAAGGAGAGATGCACGAGCATGCGCATGCCCACGCTTGCAGAGGGTGCTGCAAATGTGAAGAGAGCAGGATGTCAGAGCACAAAGGCCAACTCTTTATCCCACACGACCTGTCGGTCAGCTGCAAGGCTAATCATTTCTGACCCACAGCTGTAGACAGCTGTGTGTGTGTGTGTGTGTGTGTGTGTGTGTGTGTGTGTGTGTGTGTGTGTGTGTGTGTGTGTGTGTGTTGGTGCGTGGTGGAGGGGGGGGAGTCGGTGGGGACAGAAAGGCAGAACTAAGCAGGGCTGTCAACCAGTGACAGAAAAATGGAGATCAGTTGTGTCCTACAGGCCGTTTCAGCCTTGCAACAGTACTAACAACCAGCTGCACATCTGGATTATCATCACACATCTCGTGTCTGAAAAGTATCTGTGTATTCTTACACCCAAACATGAATGAGACCTTTTTCCCCACTACTCTTACACTTCCAAGTTCTACAGCGCTTCTGGCTTTAGATCCAGTTTACCATCTGAGCGCTGACACTTTGGGTGCTAATCATCTCAGATTGGTTCAAATAATTTTTAATGGCAACTACAGGTCAGCAGAAGCAATTACATCCTAGTGGGTGTACAACAAACAAAACTGTGCGCTCATTGTCCAAACAGCGCCACCATTGGTCGTGTGTGTAACTTACAGCCGCTGTCTCTTCATCCAGGCTGGAACCAATGTTCATAATCAGAGCAGAAGGTCCTCGCACCTTCCAGAGTCCCTCACATATCACACTTATAACCACACAGCAAGTTCCATCCCCAGTCTGCTGCTATTTCTACCATTGGCACAGTTACACAATCTGTTTATCTGGCCCAGCTCCTGCTCAAAGAGCAGAGCGGCGTACCATCGGTATTCCAGGTGAGCTCTGGTCACTATGAATATTTGAGCCGCTCACGGACTCGCTGCAAAGCATCGAATAAAGATTCTGACTGCGGTTCAAAGGCCTGTTAGCATCAAAGTGATTTCAGGCGCCAGGGCGGAGATGAGCAGCGATGGCAGATTGCAGCTAGAGTGCCTCGAGATTAGAACCAGAGTGCATTAAAATAAAGGTGGAAACCCCCCTCGCTGGACACATTTCAGCATGCCCAACCTGGAGCTCACGCACGCTAAAGGTCTAACGAGGAAGGTAGAAGAAGTCATTTCCAGCCAATATTCATCAATCATCAAGCACTCGCCTCAGGTCATTCAGGCTAACATGAATAATCATGGTCCGGCGTTTCCAGCGCTTCTCATCTCCAAAACGGGGTAAATACCCAGTCGCTGGCTCATGATTGGAGGGGAGCGGCATCAGAGCGGCACGGCGACGCCTCATCTTATCAAACACGGGGAGCAGATTAGAGAAAGGTCAGCACAGCGGTAAATCAGCATGAATTAAGAAGGGTCTTTTTATCACTCACGTTGGATAGTGTCTGGCAACAGACTTCAACAGATTTCAGTGTGAAAATATATAGATTGTCCTCTTGAACTGGGTCAGCAGCTTGAATTTCGAGCCACTGCTGTTATATCACTGTTATATTATATTTACTTCAGGACTGAAGTGTTATTATTAATATTTTTACTGCTAATAAAATGTAAAACTTGCCTCAGACTTAAAAAATTAAAAAAAAAACTATGGTTTTGTGGTTTCAGTTTGGGGTGCAGGGTTTCGCATATATTTAGTCCGGTGTAGCAGCATGCTAACGACTACAAAGAATGCTAACATTTTTTAAAAATATAAATGTCATATTACTGGACACCCTAACGAGCTTGAGCTGGTTCATCTGCTGGTCGTCAGCCTAGACAAGATAGTGTCTTATGATTTAACAGACATGGAGGGGTCCTTCAGAAGTCACGTCAGTCATCCAACCCAATGCGATCAGCCTGTCTTCACCGTCGTTAATTAATAGCACTAATAGGATTATAACCGAGGTCGCTGCACCACTCCGACCCCGGACATATCCATCAATTTCCCTGTTCACTGTTCACGTGTGTGTGTAACAGGATCTGGATAACCTTTCAGATGCCCCCCCCCCCCCCCACACACACACACACACACACACACCCCTGCGACTCACACATTTGCCCAGCTAGATTATGCTAATGCAACATTTCAGACCCAGGCAGTCGACAGCAGAGAGACAGCGGTCCCTAGTTTGGTGAATCAGTGGCGTGTGACAAAAGGCAGCCGGTAAACACAAGCAGAGAAAAACCAGGCAGCGCTCAGGTGGTGCTGGGAGGAATTTATTAAAAAAGCGGCTCCCCTTACTCTGAATCTTTTTGTTTTGGGGTTCATGTCACGTGTCTCATCTTCGCTCGAATACGTGCTTAAATTATGGGTGAGAGATTAGTTCTATTACAGCCCGATTACGCCTTGACCTCCTCCTCCTTTCCTATTTGTCCTTCTCCTTTTTTCCCTTTTCCTTTGCTCTTGTTCACTTTAATGAGATGCATTAAAATAGTAAATTGCTCCAGCATGACCTCCACATACATCTTTAAATGTTTCATTCAGTCCACGCTGTTGTCTGTGAAGCTCACAACCATCTGGTAGTTCAGACTTCTTCAAAGCAGACTTCTTTTAGTTTCTCGACTAAATATAACGGATCACCTGACGTGAACATACCACAAGAACCATTGAATCTATTTTAGTTATAAAAAAGGGCCCTTTTTTTACTCATCATTCTTCTGCTGCCTTGAATATTTTTATTTTTCCATGCTCGGCTGTGTGCAGTGTCCTGGAAGCCTCATTAAGGGGCACACTCTTCCAGAAAAACAGATACATTTGCACTCCCCCATACATCTCCTCTAGATTCGTCAGTTTACTTATGACCTTGCCAAATTCATCTCTGCTTTGCTTTCTCATTAGCAACATTAGCGGCAGGTTTGTTGTCTGTTCTCTCAGCTGCTAGCATCAGCAGCAGCAGCAGAAGTCGTGTCTAAAGGGAGGTAAATGCTGCTAAAAAGCTGTCTACCTGCTTAACTGGGACGCCATTTTACTTTCAAATCAGCTCTGGCTGCATCATCATTATGGATGGGAATTAACAAATTGTTTTCCAAACTGTCAAACGGGGGAAGGCGAAAGGCAGCAAAGCCTCAAGGGTATCTGGAAGTCACTGGCAGTTACTGCTGACAAGCTAGTTTGGGGAAATGGCCTGAAAGATATGTCATGCTGTCCAAAAGCTGCAGCCGTGTGCTTGTGATTGCAATAAAAAGCAGCATCTTATCTCCAGGTATTTTTCATTTAAAGGAAAACAATTTCTTTTTTTTGACTTAACTGTTTGTTATTTTTATTTAGGTATTTTTCCCTCTCTCCTCATGTTTAATATCTCTCTCTGTAACAGTTCCACAGTGTCAGCCAATTCCAGCCTATCTGCCGTCTGAAAGTGGCTGCGCTCGGCTGATTCCACTGATAAGAGATTGGACGCCTGCTGTCTACAAAAGAAAGAGGAAGAGAAGGAGGAAGATGAGGAAGAGGAGGAGAGAGAAAGAGGGGAACTGCAAATACAGGAATGATGGTGCAAAACTGGTGACATCAGGCTCGTGTAAACCTGACCTGTGATGGAGATTTGACATTTATTATTGGAGACAGTTTGATGATTCTCCGCTGCAGATGTTTAATTATTTTACAGGAACATTTGATGGGGCCCTTCTGAGTCACCTGACCTGTCACCAAAGTAGAACATCTCTCTAAAGGGTCCTTTCTTCTCCCCATTCAGGAGTGGCTGATACTGTGTCAGCGAAGGAAGGAGGGATCATTTGCATTTACATCAAATGTTGATGACGGGGAAGAACAGGGAGAAAGAGGGGGGTCGAGGTCAAGTTGTACTTCATTGAGAAGACACTAATCTTCTCGGGGGGAAGAAAGGGAGCTACCCCGGAGGGGAGGGGAGCGACGGGTGAGGACTGTGGAAGATGAATGTTCGCTGAAACCACAATGAACTGCTGGGTCCTGAGCCGGAGCAGAATGGGAATGTGAATGTTCCAGTTCTGTTAGACCAGAGCACCGTCCAGGTGCTGGAGGACCCAGGAGCCACATATATGACACATACGAGCCAGAAATGGCTTTTTTGAATGAAACATTTCATAAAAGCTGCAACGATAAGTGCAAATGGAGGGTTGAGGTTGAGGTGATTGTTTTATTAGGCATGAACTCAGGTTCCACGCTGAGGAATTCAGCTTGAACTGCAACCCTCTGTTTGTGCAAGTGTGCATGCTGTGAGCAATCTGTGCCCTTTGCTGGTAGTTTCCAGCTGCGCTACACAGAGATCAGTGTGCTTTTACACTCCCCTGTTTGTATAAGCGCCATCCCTTTACCAACAACTCTTCATTTATCAGACGACGTGTAAAGTAAACAGACATCGTGGAGGAATGATTCTCCTGAGGGATTATGGGTGAGAATCCCTATCATCTTGCCCCATTTATGATCACCTGCAAGGACTAGAGGCTGAAACAAGCAGCTGGTGCGTTTAGATGGTTTAATTCATTTCATTCAAACAATCACATGAAGTTTAAAAACCCTCAATGCTAGCACCTACAGAGCTATTTGATTTCATTCATGATCTTTTTAGATCAACGGTCAAAGTACTAAAAGGATTCTGTTCAAGAAGTCAGAACATGTGGTGAGCGTTCATGGATGAAGAGATGCACAGGTCTAGAAATCTAGATAAAGATTGAAGCTGTGGCACTTTCAAGCCTTTTTCTTCTCATTACGCTGTCTCCTATTAGCCAATTACATTGTGACTAATCAATTAAAATCCAATCACTGTCATGCACCATGGCCAATCACGCTTATGATTGGAGGTTTGAACATCAATTTGATGCTTCTGGCTGCTTCTGTGGAGATAAAAATGGAGGGTGAGAGAGGAGAGCAGAGAGGTAACTTCTAAGAACTGGCAGAACGTAGGCAGGCTAATGACAGCTGATAAGAACCGAGGCTGAGAACAACCTTGATGAATATGCTAATGAAGCTAGACGCACAAGCGGCATCAATTTGCTCTCGTAGGCTGTGTAAACTGCTCTTGAAATTATCTGAACTGTCTTTCAAAGACAGTGAGAATGGCCAAACTTTGGCCTGTTAAAACGAAGATAAGGTTTGTTAGCAGGTCATTAATCCCCAGCTTGGCTGAGACAAAAGTCTAGCTGCATAAACTCAGATCAGATAAGCGCTCAAGATGCCGAGTACATCGCACATGCGAATAGAGGATAAAAGCAAACGAATCGCACCCAGGAAGCAGCAGCGCAAACAGAAGGCCATTGTTCTCCGCTCATCACAGTGAGGTTGGGTCAGGGGCTGTGATTGTTCTTAGAGAGATGAACGTATCAAGGAACGCTACCAAGTGTGTGCTAAGAAAGGCAGATCAGATAAGAGAAATGTGAAGAAGATGGAACAGAAAGGAAAGGACAGGATGGAAACAAAGGAATGGGGTTAGAAAAATGTGGTGGGTTTCAATGCATTCAAATGAACCATAGGAGATTTTTGTGTGGGTATATGTGTGTGGGTGTGTGTGTTCAGGCCTGCTCAGACATCTGTCTATTAGCCAGGAGGGAGCTGTGCAAGAAATCCCCCCGGTCCCTCTACTGCGGAGCCGCATCACATCCACCCTCCTTCCGTCTTCTCTTTCCTCAGTCCTCCATCATTTGGCCTCATCACCACAGCAGCCTAATGATGATGAAACTGTGGACCCTGCAAAGGAGTCAGAGAGGCATCGGCTTTGCTGCGCATGCACGCGAACATGCGCACCTGTGCTCTAATGGCTCTGGAGTGAAGCAGCAGGTTTGTGCTTCAGCTGTGAGGTCTGGCAACGCGCCGGCTCGCAGGACTGATCTGTATGACAGCTAACTCAGGTTTAGGAAGTGAGATAAGGATGAAAACGGCATCGAAATATGCAAAAGCAACAGTTGCCAAAAGGCAATAAAGCAGAGAGGTAGTGAACAAAGACCAGAGAAGTCACGCACAAGCACAACGCGATGGATGTGTGCCTCCGCTCTGCTAACGGTGCTAGTTAATATGAGGGAAGTCAGAAAATGGAGCCAGTCTCATCAGTCAATACTGCAGCCGAGGCCAGCGGCTTTTGTGAGCTGTTAAAAAGAACACCATGGCAACAATGAGCAGTGAATTAAACTGCAAAGAGTAAGTTTTATAAACCTGTTCACCCCAACAAAGTGTAATGAGTCTTTTATGCTTTACTAGGGAAACAAAATCACCTGTAATGTTCACCAGCTCAGAGTGCAGTGAGTCTTCGTTTCATGTGGCTTCCAATGTTTGAAGAATATTTATTCCTAAACAAAAGGAAAACAGGTCTTTCTAGGCATGCTTTGGCTATGAAATGAAATATGTAATTGTCCCGACACATTTCAGTGGCTCTAACTGTCTTTTGTTACTGTGGAAGGTTACGGAGCCTGAGGCAGCGACGAGTCCTGCAGAGTCCCCAGATCCCAGTTCAATTTAGCATACAGGGAGTGTGACAGGAGCATAGAACAACAGAGCGAGTAATGCAACTGAAGGAAAATAGTTGATCAAACTTCTTTAACCTGTGGGAAAATGTTTAAAAAACACATCCAGAGAGAATACTGGGGATCTGGTTGCAAGAGGTTTTAGCATTTTCTGACTCATCAATGGGAATTTTGCTGATAAATCTGACAAGGGTTTATTATTGGTGCACTAGTAGATTCAAAGAACTGCTGCCTGTCCTTACAAGACGGCCGATCAATTTGCATCGTACAACCTGTGGCAGTAACTCAGAATGTGTAAAAAGCAAAAGGCACGTTAATGACTGCATAACTTAGCCCCAGCACCCACGCTCCTCCTATTCGTCCTCATTTTACACACATACTCAGCATTAATGTTTGCTATTATTTACCTCTATTATCATCCATCAAGCAAAGGAAGGGCCAATGCTGGAACAAAACAATGAGGAGGGAGAGAGAGAAGGAACATCAGTGGTTAAGGGCATGCTTCTGTCTGCGGGACACCCAGTGGGCATGTACTCGATGTCAGCGTGCACGTTCCTCCTGCAGCAGACGGATAAGTTCGCCTACGCTCACGTAGCAGCTAATCACTACAGATCTGGAGGACACACGTGATAAAATCAGACACCAAAACAAACGCGT
The DNA here is from genome assembly GCA_000180735.1 of Tetraodon nigroviridis. NCBI lineage: Eukaryota > Metazoa > Chordata > Actinopteri > Tetraodontiformes > Tetraodontidae > Tetraodon > Tetraodon nigroviridis. Next base: position 772,043 of record CAAE01014974.1, read on the forward strand.
GTTGGAAAAACCCGCACAGGCGCCACCATTGTGTGCCATTAAGAATTATGAAATCTCATTGATGTGCATTAGCGTGTTTGGGCGGGGATTTAGGCGGTGCTCATTTCCTCTCAAAACAATTGTCTTCCATCAGCCTATTAAAGGGCATCAACTGGCAGAGATTACAGAGGAGAAACAACACTATCTGTGCTCTTTAAGCAGAAGAAGCATGCGCTGGACGCCGTCCTGCATCTCCTAAAGGGAGCGTGATGACCCGTCAGACACACGCTCGGCTCAGCCAACATTAGCTCACATTCAGGGATGAATTCTGCAATTACGGCTCAACTTTTACATTGTTCTGTGTGGGTGAGTGTGTGTGTGTGTGTGTGTGTGTGCTTGTTTTTCCAGGTCTCCAGCGCCAGAGTTGATTCAAGTTCATCCCCGGCCAGAGGGAGTCCTGCTTGGACAAACTGGGCTCTGTGTGTTGACTTAAGTCTGGCAGGAGTGTATTTGGCTGGAAGGATGTGCCGGGAATCCAAATAAGTCACAGTTTCAGTTTGCTTGGAGGCCTCTCTGCCCTCACGGTCATCGCTGATCACGGCATATATCACATGTTTGCGCGAAGGTGTGTGCACGTGAGTGTGCGTGGCTGCACACCCAAGAACTCTCTGCTGCACAATCTGTTTCTTTCTTTGGAGTCAGATCACATGTTCCCCTTCAAATGTCACCAAAAGATCTCGGTGCAAACTTCGCTTTTGCCCTGGAGACCACCACACACACACGCACACACGAGCACCAGCGCACAATAGTAATCTTGTGCTGCTGAAGGCAGAGAGTGTCAGTGTTTTGCCGCTGTGATTCACAGGAACAGAAGCGCCACAGCATCAGAGGTTTTCTATTTCGGCAGCTCCTCCGTCTGGACGAGGACGCTGCTCTTCGACGCAGCCAGCATGCAAGTCAGGTCTGACCTTGTGTGACCCCTGAACTGACCTGTGGCAGTTTGTATAGGTGTGTTTGTGTGTCAAATATACACAAAATCTTATAAGATAAATCTTCTGAAGTTTATTGTGGCAAAGAATCAATAAGATCATAATGAGCTTTTTATGTTAACTGTGGCTCTATGTAATGAAGACAGCAGCGGATGGAAATAAAGTCGCACAAACCCAGACCTCAGAGCTCTTTTGGCCAATAAAAAAAGTGTCATTTTGCTCTTTGCTGATATTGTAGGATAATTAGCTAAAATCGGCCACAATAACAAAGCCACTTTGTGCTGAAATGACTATTTGTGTCTTTATGAGGCATATGAATCTGGCGGCACCGCATGTAATTATGGCCTCCTTTATGAGGCATAGACAGTTATTGTTATTCACCCTCGTACGCTGCGTATTCCACTGTACCCTCTCTGCACCAGTGACTCGTGAAATCGACTCATCAGCAATAGGTAGGTACAGAGATGAGCGGGGCGAACCAGGCAGAGAGGGACAAAATAATACACAGAAAGTCAGAGGAAGAGGAAGGAGGAAGGAGGAGGAGGAAACAGGAGGAAGGCCATCAGTGAATCCCTGGAAAATACAGTTTATTGTGATGCCTCTTAGCTTTTTATGGCATCAGCTGGTGATGAAAGGTGCAGAAGAAACGGCGTTCATTATTGATCGGGTAGCGTCAGCTCGGCTCTGGAGGGTTGATCACACGCCTTAGACGCACACGCGAGGGTATCTGTGGGCGTGCAAATGCTGTGTTCCTCTGGTCCGCATTACAGGTGCTGTTTCAGAGCGAATAAGGACCCCGATGAGCTCGTCTTTCCCTCCAGGCCCTGTTTATATTCCCGGGGCCTGTGACTGTTCTGATCACGTCTGACTGATGCCAAGAGAATTTGTTTTTTTACAAGATTGCGTTCATCCTCCTCGCAGCCGTATTGTTTCAGGCTTCATTAGGAATCCATAGCAACCTGCGATTTCCCTCATGTATGTGGCAGCTGGCCCCAGCGCATATTTAAAAGGACATATCGGTGGCAAATATGTAGGCGAGATCTTTTAATCAGGCTAGGAACTGGCTGCTGAGAAACCGTTCTTAGATCAGTGAAGAAAATGTGCCCAGCAGCACCAGGGATGGATTATTCTTGGGTTTGCATATGATCTCCTTTGGGTTGCTTTGTCTCTGAACCCAAACCAGCCAGAAAAAAAGTCATCATTTCAAAAAGACCCTTTTGAATGATTTTTCACTTATTTTATTGCTGTTTGACTCAAATTTCAGTTATCAGGTCTGACAAATATCAGCAATAAATCAATGGTTGTGTTTTATGAAGTCATTAACGATCAAGGCTTTTGTCTGAATCCTGGGATAGATCAGTCCTCCATAATCCTGCCACAGGCCCCAGAGGTTTATTAAATACGACTTCATGATAAAAAAGAAATATTTTTTAAAAAGCAGGTTTGAGGCCCTGACTTAGAGCTTTTTTCATCTTCTGGTCTCAGTTTTGCGTCACCTTTACTGCAGTTGTTGTTGTATAAGGAGCGTTTGACAAACGATCTAGCATTTTTACATAAAAAATAAGTGGAAAAAGGTTTTGGCATGCTTTTCTTTGATTCAACCATCCACATTGTATCACACAAAAAAAGTTATCAGAATGTGATTCTTTTCTTTAGCCTGCCATTTCCTTCAAACGTGTCATTTTTCCATTTAGTCTGTAATTTTCATTCTTTCTCCTCCACATCCTTGCCATACCTCACCTTCTGTAACTGTGGTGCCGTAATAACAGCCTGCGCCTCTTTGGCAATCACAGAGGAACATTTGCGGAGGCAGAGCCACAAAAGGCTGCACCACGTGCAAACCTGTGGACCGGCTCCAAATGAAACCACCGCAGGATTCCTCCATCTGCCCGCCCAAAATGTCCCACATCTACGACCACGCTCAGAGGAAGAGAGCCGAGCATGTCCGGTGAGTGCGTGTGTGTGTACGTCTGTATCTGGAGAAGGCTGCCTACAGACCTGCCATCCATCAGCAGCAGGACAGGCCCGGGGACAGTGATTACAGCAGAAAAGGAGTGGTGGGGGGAAGAAGGCGGAGAAAAGAGAGGGGCAGTTTTGCTGATGGATCTACCCATCTCTGTCCCAGGTCAGAGTTCAAGATTGACTATTTCACACTTTTTACTGGCCAACAATCACAACGAGCACTATAAATACTGCTGTTTATTGCTATTTCTGTGTGTGTGTGTGTGTGTGTTTTGTTTCTTTCCACCCGGAGTTTCACTGTCGCTAAATTATTCAATGTGCTGCTCTCTGCCATGGAAATATTAGATGAAATATTGAAATGCTGAAATTGCAACACGGCGCAGTAGGGTTGGGGGGGGGAGATGGGGAGAAAGATCTGGGGGTCTGGGGGGGATATCGAGGGTGGGGGAGATCTGGGGTGGGGAATATCTGGAGGGGGCTTACTGGATCAACTGTAAACAGGGGGAATATAAAACAAGAGCTCGCTGCACATCTGTGTGTGAATATTCACACCTTAACCTCATTTACCAGGAAGCTTTATCAGAAAACAGCTGGGAAACTGTGAGTTTGGAACGTTGCAAACAAACACGCTATTATTTACAGCCTGCTTGCTGATTCCGTTAACGTCTTTTTTTTTACCTGGCACAGGAGAAAACTTTCTCACTCTGATTCTATTTCTGTGAAACGGAGGAATAAAAAATAAAAAACACAGACATTCTTCATCATCTTGCTAATTAGCAGTTAAACCTATAATGTAAAACTTGTAAAGATAATGACAGTGATGGTTCAGCATCAAAGGTGCACAAGTATCATCAGATACTGTAAAACTTTAGTTTTGCAAACTAACCTCCAAACCGTCCAGAATAACGTGTTGAAGGTAGAGAACTGCTGCTGCAGCTGATGCCTGATGTTAATATTATATCTGGCCGAGGTGGTGGTGGTGCTCACACCTCCCCAGCCTCTTTATTCCATCTGTCCCCCTCTCTCAGAAACACTGGTGCATCTGCATCATCCTCATTTTTCCTTCTGATACCTTTAACCTCAGGAAGAGACGAGCACAGAGCGAGCGTCACTGTCTGTCTTTTTGGCCCCTCCCCAAACCTTTATCGCTCTTCCTCACCTGCTTTATTTCCTCAGCAGCTGCCACATGTTGACCTCCACACAGACACACACACACACACTGCCCGACAGAGCATTGTCTTCATCTATCAACCCTTTTTTTTTATCTCCCCTCTTCCTGCTCAGGGCCTGAAACAGACAAGTACCTCACATTTACTTTACAATAACACTTATCTCCAGCGGCCCCACCACCATCCCCACCACCACCACCACCCCTTTCACCCCACCTTCTAGCGCCCTTATACCCTCTGATCAATAGCGCTCACATGCTAAATGAACAATAGCAGCAGCCAACAGTTTTTCAGGCTACAGTGCGCAGCAGTGTTCTTCCTCCCTTTCTAATGCAGTCGCTAATTGGATTTAGAAATTGATCTGGGCTGGGCTGGAGGTGTCGTCGGGTGGTTTGGAGGGGAGGCACATCCTGAGAGACGGGCGCATAAATGGAGCCAAGCCCACCGGCCAGGCCGGGCAGACAACCAGAGCCTCTTAGCTCCCATCATTCACCTGAAACTAAATGCTAGGTGAATGGAGAAGCACAGCCCAACGGTCTGCGGTTGCACAAAGTACCTGCATTCATCAGTGTATGTTTGGTGTGTGTCTGGTCGTAGAAAAATCCCGTCTATCTTGCCTATTTCCTCTCCTGCTAGTTCTAACTGTTAGTGACAGAACAAGGATGTGACACATGACCTTTTGCTGGCGGACAGGAACTGGGCGAGGACAAGAGGGCATTTGGCAGTTGCCATAGTGACAAGCTGGCCAATGACTGTTGTTTATGGGCGTTATGTGGCTCAGCTAGGCACCTTGACCTGGCTCGGAGGCCTAGTCTGCGTGGAGGTGTTTGTGGGGAGCAGATTTTTCTACAAAGATCATATCAGCAGCAGGTCTGTGATTTGTGATGAGAAGAAACTGTGACCTTGACCCTTAAACCAAGGAACTAAGCATAATAGTGTCTTTTCAGGAATTCAAAGCATAGCAAAAAAAAAAAAAAAGAGTGAGTAGTGAGGGTGTCTTGTTATTTCCAGATACCAAGGCAACATTACGGCATCTTATCAACAACAGGGTCTTTGTTCTTTAAAGAGGGCACAAGAGAACCTTCCCTTAACCTGTTGCTGTTTCTGACAGGAATATGAGCCCTCGGAGCACTTCACAAGTCACTTTCTGCAATTCTTGCCAAACTTTTTGCCCAGTAGCATTATTTCCACGCATGGTTTCGATCACAGCTGCCAGGAAGCTCCAGGAGGGCTATTGCAGCAGACACGTTATCTACAGACATGGATCTTCTCCAACGGCTACATAAAGACAGTCGTGACAGCGATTCCCAGAACTTAGGCTCACAATCGGTCTCAGCTGGAAGGTCGCAGCAAATCAATAAGCTCCGATGGTGTCGCCATGGGTGGGGTACCTATGCTTAAGTCCAATATATATGAGCATAAAAGTGTTATACTGTATACAGCAATTACCATTTTGATGTGCCAGGATGCCATTTTCTTGATGATGGAGACAGGAGCGGGGATTAGGTTCTGGGCTCCATCACCAGCAGATAGCCTTGCACATGTCCCAGGTTTCACTGAACTATCAATAGGTTTTTGAGACTGACGCGACTGTGCAACAGCAACAAACCACAGCCCAGCAGGCAGACTCCATGTCTGAACTGACTCGTCTGTCTGTGTTGGGTGAATCACTGAAAAGTGTGGCAAAGGATTTAATCAGCTCTCACGGACACACTGGAAGGTATTTCCGCAAGAAAGAATTCCCAGCATCTGAATGTTGAATAGAAAGCACAAAGCAACAAGCTATCTGTATCCATTTGATAAACATGAAGCCGTGCATTCCCACAATAACAGGGAATAAATGTAAGAAACAGAACGAGTAACATCCTCAGATTGCTGCTTTGCTCCTTATCAGCCAGCTGACCTGTAAAAAAAACGTATGGGCCAATGTGCAGTTCCGAACAATGAGTGGATGGCTAAAGGAAACCGGTGCTGGGGGCTGTAGAATTGAGACTTAAATTGAGGCCAGCATCGGCTCATATTCCCTTATCTCTTTCTATATTGAAGATGCCATTGTTGCGTTCTTCTCTCCACGCTCGCTCCATCGCATGCTTGGACGATTGCACCATTCTCGTCACAGGATGCCAGATAAACGGGCGAATCAGGTGTGGAAGGTTGTCTACATTCACAGCACCGCGCAGGAGCGCTGATGGGAAAGGCGGTATTATTGTTTCCGGTGGGAGAGGAACTGAGGGCTAAATAAGAGCTGACATTTACATTTGCCGGTGTAAAAACTCTGGTTTCTGTGTTTACAACTGTGAATTAATCACAGAATTTACTTATCATTAGCTCCAGACATTGTCTTTAGATGGGAGCGGACTAAACTGTTCAGCATCAAGGACATCAAAAACAAAGCCTGTGCTGTAAATTTAGATTAACCCATGCAGACCTGTTGAATAATGTACATTTTAAACTGATTTAGGATTCTATTAACAGGCCAGAACCATCCCGGCTCATTGCGCTACTCCCAAAAGGCCACCAGGAGCAGCCATCACTGTCATCCTCCTTATGAAATGTAATGGGATAAACCATCTCACCTCTTTCCTGCGATGAAACATTATTAGCATGCGCTACATCTGTCCGCATCAAAAGTTTATTATACACACAGGAGAACAGCCTCGCCCGTACTTGAGAAGAGCTCTAGCTTTGATTTACCGAGCTGGTTTATGTGGTATCAAATAAACAGCACCTAGCAAAAGCGCTTTAAAGGCAGTCGTAGTTTATGCGACGGCGTCAGGACGGAGATGGGTGTCAGCTTCTGGGTTATCACCCTGACATGTGTTCAAAAGATCAAAGCAGGGGTTCAGTGCAAATAAAAATCCAGGGAAGATTTAAAGGTTTAAAATATGCTCTTCATCATTAACAATCAAACAAACAATTAACTAACCCATCTCTGCAAATACACAATTATCTGCTACATCTTTTGCTAGCACTGCCTAGTTACAAGGACTTTGCCTCCGACTAAGGAAGACAAAAATTCTATGATTTAAAAGCCCAACTTTAGTGTTGGTGTAACTGAAAAACATAGTAAATTTCAGCCTCCCTTTCTGGATAAAGAATGATTTACTTTAACTTCTAGGACATATTTAAAATGTAAGGTCCTTTAGTGATTCTTTAAAAAAGGAAGAGTAAAACTACAGCTCCATTAATAAGGGCCCGCTGTGTGCTGTTTGTCCTCCACTGTCACATTTCTTAGTGCTCTAATTCGGCTTCCTAAACCTGAAAGTTTAATGCTGCTCTGCACTCAACACCCCTGAAAATGACTCCGCTGCTATTGCCACATCACACAAAGATGTTTAAAACTACAGCGGTGGATAATGTACTATTTTCAAATGCATTTCTTTCCCTTCTTTTTCTGCATTGTTTTAAGAATTCACACTCTCTTATGCGATAGGTTGTTTACAGGATTTGGAGCCTTGTCTGAACCGATTCTAAAATTATTTGCTGTCCTCACGACCTCGAGGAATCTTCCTAGAGGGCAGCGTGCGGATGACTACGCACTGCAGCTGCAGCACATCAGCGTGCTGATTTGGGTCCTTTTTTGACCAGAAAAATAGTCCATGATGTTTATCTAGTGTATTTATTCAAAGTCCGTTATGAGGATGCAACATATGCAAGCCCACAGGAACACACATCAAAGGAACTGCTCGCATTTATTTTCATTTTAGCTACACATTTGGAGTAAAACTGCTTTTTTTTAACCTCTCTGAGTCATAAAGTCAGATATTTTGCACATATATAAATTGTTATATAGTGTAATATAATGCAGAAATCCTGAGCAGCACAGATGTTATTATAGTATTCTAAATTCTCTGTGTTGTCATGTGGGATGTCTTTGCCTTTGATCCGTGTAAGCTGACACACACACATACACATACATTTAAATTCTAATGGCTGTTTGCCAGCAACAGACAGCTGAGGGCAAGGGGACCAGTAACTTTAAAGAGTGTATAATGCGCTGATATGATGAGAACCGCTAATTATAATTCACTTCTGACTGGAGTTTGTAACCTTCTGGCTCAGGGGCAGAGCGAGGGCAGGAGTTAGACTCCAGAAAAAGCTTGTTAGAATATTAACGCCTGTTCGCTTTCATGTGATTGAAATACAGCCAACATAGCATGCAGCACATATGGGAAAACGAAGCCTACAGGCTGAAAATTTCCATTATCCCATCTCAGTGTGCTCCAGTGATTCTTCTCACAAGAAATAAAAAGAGTGGTTTGTAATTTGCATAGGTAAATGGCCACATTCTGGCCATACAGTATGTGTGTATGTACCTATATTGTATGTATGGATGTGTAGGAAGAAGAAAAACAGCCTGCAGCGGTAGCTAACACACTGTGTCCTAGACACCAATTATCCATTGAAGTTTAGCACTTGCTGTAGGCACAACAGCAGGTCCAGCTGAGGTCCAACCATCCACCTATCCATCCTTACATCCATCCATCCATTTCTTTGTTTCCTGATCCACAAAGTCTTATTACTCTATGATAGGTTCTGCTTGTGCACAGTTCTTGATTTCGTTAATGAAAGGTCCATTAAATGACTTTACTGTCGTTCCCTCATGGAACAGTGGCGCTATCACACCTGGCCAGCTGCAGTAGCAACGACTTTACCACCAGCCCGGAGAAAGGCCGTTAATTTTACTGTCCAAGTGTGTACAATTAAGGCTGTCGTTCAGAGGGACTAATAGGGTGACATGATGCCCTTGTTTTTCAGTTTTACAGGCAAGAGGCCACTCAGCTCAGTGGAGAGGCTTGTTTTCATTTCCAACTAAAAACCTGCCTTAACAACAAGCTAAAGGTCGCTAACGGTGGTGCCAGCTCAGATTTCGGTGGTTCTGTCTACCAGTTTATCAAAACTGCTTTTAAATTTGTTGTATCGACAGCGTCAGCCCTCCTGTTCATAACCACAGGGACAAATCTCAACCTCAGCTACGGTTTGATAATAACAAACACACTTCTGCTTCCTCTTCGTTCAGACGCAGCTCTTTCATGACCTTCAACACTTTTGTCACATAACATCGTTTTACCATGTTTGAGCTAAGATAACATGCAAAGAGCACCCTAAAGACTTTCTAATTGGGCCGGCGACTCCATCTCAGAAAAAATGTTATATCCAAAGCGGAGCACGCAGCAGCTTGTGCATCACTTTGCCAGTGGTGAACACTCAATTTCACACCTCCATCGCTGTGATTAACAAACAGCGGGTGGCTGTCTTTGATAACATTGCGGAGCGTGATGGGAGAGCAACCTCCTGACATGGTTAAAAGGTGGAAAGTGGTGAGGAAATGGAGACTAAAGTAGCAAGGGGAGAAGAGGCCTCTAAAAGGGAAAGGCGAGCTGTAAAAGCTGTTCAAGGCTTTTAGAGTCCTGTTATTTGGACTACTTAGCCCAAAATGCACCACATGGCAGCGTGATTCTGATGAAACTTTCATCCTCTCCACAGCAGAGAGACGCATTAACTGGAAAGGTCCTCAAGGCTTTCAAGGTGGTTGGTACATATATGTGTTCTTATATAGGTGTATGCAAATGTAAAGGGTTGGTGGCAAATCGACCTTGAGGATATACTTTGAAAGAATTCACACAACATTCCTCTGAGGAATTTATTCATGTATTCACCTCCACGCACGTCCACGCTAAGCGCTCCGATGCTCAGACATACAAACAGAGGTTCAGACACTTAAACCTCGGGATAAATTCACACCAGCGTCGGACGCCGGGATTCCACGTGAAATCCTGATATCTTCAGATGAGGATCCGTGCGAGCTGGCAGATCGCCAGACAGCCGCATAATGTTTGGAGATGAAGAGGGAACATGACGGAGAGAGGTGTAAAAAGAAAAAAAAGGGAAAAAAAAAGAGCAGCAGACGTCCTTTGCGCTTTCCTCTCCCCTGGTATTTTTATCTTGCTTGTTTACAGTGCTGGAGGTGCATTCTGGTCCTGTCACAACCCACATTTGATATCAAAACAGCCTCCTCCACCATGCAAAACGTGCTTCTCTTCACATGTCATTTTGTCAGCGCTTACATCCTGATATCTGCTGCAAGATGTCACATTTGTTTTTCCCGATATTCTGGCGATGCCGACTCTGTTCCCGCGATCAAGAAAAGGGTGTTGAGAAATAACAGTGTTTAGAAGCTCTTTGTAAATTCAAAACCTAGAAGTAGAACTTCATGCATTACCAGAGGCGATGCAAATTATAAAGTCTATTTTGCCTGATACGGAATGAAAGTATTTGTGACGTGAAGAGATAAAGTTAATCTGTTAAAAGCCCCAAAAGAGGCTATGCTAATGCTAGGTTTTTATTCCTTATTACTTTTTGGCCAATAATGAAATAATAAAATCGTGCAAAAAGTACAGAAATAAATACAGAAGGGAACAGTTAGCCAACGTGCCAAAGCAGCACTTTGAGAGCCCAGACTTCCCCCGCACGACTGACACACTGACATGCTTCTACATTCACGTGTTTTCCCTCGTACGTGACGGGCACGTCGATGTTCTTCAGCTCCGTGCACCGCTACAGTGAAGGACAGTCTGGGGTCCGCGTGTCAATCTCAATGCCAGATTTCACTTTGATTCTGTCAAGGTATGTGTTCAGCACCGAATCAGCTTGACAGACTGCACACATACATGAAGCACACGAAAATGCAAGCGCGCAGACATACCCCCTACTGAATGTTTGCCCTGCAAATTGTTTTACCTTAGCTTCTGATTCACAGTATGGAGGAATTTATGGCAGAATTTATCCTGTGACTCTGGTATATGGCCTTTCAAAGATAACAATAAAAACACTGACAGGAGTGTGGAAAGGCAGATAAATACTGACAAAGGAACCAAGGAAACCAAGGAAAAAATTTTGCTCTCAGGAGCAAAATTTATTTTTTTTTTTTTTTGCAGACGAAACTTAGTACTTGACTCATTTATACAAATCCGACAAAACCCAGACCTCACCTGCAGGGATGCACTACTTTGCTTTGGTTAAAGGTCAGGACGGCTCCGAGGGCTAACCCTAACCCTAACCCTAACCCTAACCCAACCCAGAGTCATGCAAGCGTCGCATCATTACCGATGCCTGTGTATTTCCATGCGCTGCCATCAGTGTTGAGCCTTATTTCTTATTAAGCAGCCACTCACGTGCACGGTCAGGAAACATGTTGTCTGGAGTCAGTTAAAAGCACTTGACAATCAGGAGAAGCACACTGACATAATGTGAAGTGTTTGCAATTGGTTAAAGGATGCCCCCCCTCCCGCCAGCTCTGAGCAGCTACATTACGTATCAGTGGAAAAGATCCAGCTTTCAGACGCAGGCACCAGAAATCCGACACCGTCGAAGTGTCCTGAAATCAGACTGTTGTAAACTGATGGCTTGTAAAATCTGATCATCGAGACCGTAGCTCATTTTTCTCAGCTGTCAATGGCCACCGTCGCTCCTATTTACGGCCCTGCCTCCATTGCATGCCTGTGACACAGCAGAGAGGATGTCTGACTCGGACAATAACGAGGCTGAGGCGCCCGAGTTGGGCCGTCTCCGCTCATCGGCCCTCTCTCCTTCATTGCTGACCACACGTCTCCTTGTCCTTGAGGCAGCAGCCAAATTATGCGCGCTTTATTGAGCTTCACTCCATTTTCATATTGATAATGCTGAACGGCGCCGTGAACAAATGGCTCGCACTTGTGCAAAGCAGTAGAAACTGATGGGAAATGCAAATGACCGGGAACTGGGTGTTAGTACCACATTCTCCGCTTCAGAACAGGAGCTTTATTGACCCCGGAATGGACAATTATTCAATTTTAGTGCCTGTTATTACTGTATTAAAATAGGCCTTTGCTCAATAAGTGCCAATTAAAGGGTCGGTTAAATGTCGACCCCTTTTTACATAACTCCTTTTCCATTTCATTTATACGAACCAAAACAATCTAGCGAATGAAATTAAACACCAGGCTGTAAATATCAGCATCAGCAACTAGCCAAAGGCCAATAGACAATACAACTTCCTAACCATGAAGAAACATGCCAGGAACAATGGAACAGCTACATCAAACCTCATGGTAAAACCTCATGGTAAAATTCTGACTAAAACCACAGATATTCCAGCAGTTGACAGAGCAAAACTCCTGGGGTGTTCCACGCAGCTGAATTTGGAGACAAAAAAAGGGCGGTGATGACACAGATGCCCGCGCTGGAAAGTGTGATGACACAGCGGTGATGATTTTCCATGACGAATCAATCGTCCCTTCGGTTGTGCGGCCCATAATTACATCAGCCTGCGAATTTCCCGGTGGAAAATCAAAAACAAGTAGAGTTGAGATGAGTTGGGAATGTGCCGTGCAGTGGAAAATGGGCTGGAGATTGCCCGGAAGACTTTGCAGCATGCTCAAATGTACATTTATGTTAATGAATAAACAATCAGCATTGAGCTTTTTCACTCTGGATCTTCTTTTAACTGCCTCTAAAACGCATCATTAGCCATTATCTCGCCTGAACGCATCCTTTGGTGCAGAGAGGCGGGTTGCGGACGTGATTAATGCGATGCTATATGTCACAAAATGACAAATTGTGCAGTTTATCTGTAGATTTTGCTGGAATCAGCAAGTTAGTAGCAGAGACAAAAGGGTTCCATCCTCCCGGGACTCAAGCAGATGATGCATTCAGGGTTAACGCGGGAACAGATGTGACTGATGCCTTCGTCAAAGTGCAACGTCACCCTAGTGACCCCAAACACTGAAGAACGTTCCTCAAGACTACGTCAGACGGAGCATGTGATCATATTATAGCATTATTCACCGCTTTTGTGTAGAAACAGCTAAGGCGCGCGCATGTGTGTGTGTGTGTATGCAACACCTCTATCTGCCACCCACAGTCTGACACGCTAGCAACACGATGGCAAGGTCGAGTTCCCCTTCGCTGCACTTGCATGAGAGATAAGACGTCAAAACAAAGTCGGCTGCGCTTTTACAAATGCGGAAACTTCCTCGAGCAGCAGATCAATGCCGACCTCGGCAGAAAGAGGCGCCCGAAGAGAGCGAGCGATTGAAAAGCAGAGGGATGGAGGAAGAGGAGAGGAGGCATCAGGATAATCCAGCAGCAGCTATCGTCTGTTTCCCCAGAGCAGGAGAGCAGGGAAGTGGAGAAAGTCAAATAAATCTCTCTTTCTGGACTTTTCTTTTATCACCTGCCGCTCCGCCATCGCCGAGTCAATCCACAATGGAGGGAGTAAGCAGATTAGCCCGTTCAACCATCAGAACAGGGATTACATTTACCCATTTCCTCTGACGGGGAAAGTTACAGCTACATGGAAATACGTCTCGGGCTGGAAACTTTTTTGATGGCTCCACGAGTGATTGAGGTTCCAGGAAAAGAAGCTTTTTTCATGCCACCGCCAAATTCACTCGCTACTCAACTCGATTTGCTGGGAAAATCCCTGATAAAAATAAAATACAAACAGAGAATGTATTTTTTCCTTATGAACAACACGACCTTGCATCTAATCCTTTAGTTATTCAAGCTCCAAGTTGCTGTTGTTCCAAATGTAGAAATTATTGTACTTTTGTCCAGTTTGAAGACTCCTAAACTCTCAGTACGTGTAAAGTTGACAAGCCAACTCTTCAACACTAATCCTGTATAATCAGTGAACGTTTCTCTGCATGACAATCAGACCTTGAGCACTTTGGGCCTTTGATATTTACAAGTTTTGCTAATTGCCGCGGTTTAAAAACAGACCTTGTCTGCTTTCTGCAATAATGATGTTAGATTGATTTCTGAAGAGTTAGACACCATTTCTGGGGAGGTCTCTTTGATGTTGCCAAGGACTTGAAAAGGATAATAAATTGGTTTATGGATGCTGGTTGCTGTTTTTGCTGATTGCACAGAACATTGCTTTGAATGAAGCAATTGCATGCTTTATTGCTACTATTTGGCTGCACGTCAGCAACTAAAATAGACTGTGGCGGCGCAGTTTGAATTTCAAAGACTTGGGGTACAATTGGCTAGAACGCTTTGGCTGTACAGACAATGGTTAAAAGGGAAGCAGGGTGCATCATGTCGTTATCTGCAATCACACTGAATCCTGAGATTAAATGCAGAAGAAATTACATCGGGAACGGTGAACTAAAAGCAAATATTTTAAGGAACTAAATAGCCAATCATGACCGTGGCCAACTGCAGCAACCACTCCACTGAATAAAAGCCGGATTTTTTTTTTTTTTTTTTTGCTGCCTTTACGTCATGAAAATCTATTTAAACTAAAATTTGTCAAAAGCTCAGGAGGAAACTGTTTCATTAATACAAATCCTCCCCAAAAAAGTAGCGCTCTGAAGAGAAGCAGCTCTATTTTTAAAGTGATTCCAGGAAAAAGTCCAACCGAACTTTACTTTGCTCTCAGACTGCACTCCAACTGATGCAACATCAAACACCTCTTGTTTTTCTAACATAGAGAAAGAAAATATACTTGAAACTCACAGATCTGGGAGACCAAAGACCACGTGATACATAGACAGAGAGAGGAAACGCGGTCCTCCGTAGTAATGACTGAAAGCGTGAAGGAGCAGCAACAAATGGAGCAGGAGCTTCTCTGTATTCAGATGGCCTGAACTTCCTTTGAAATGCAACATCTGCTCATTCTGAGTAGCTCATTTTCCATCATTTCATGCTCTCAAACTATCAGCGAGGAGCCCAAACACACTGGCCCATGTCCACATTAGAAGGTAAGCAGGTCTCTTTCATCTTCCTGGTTATTTCTGTCTCAAAAATACTACAAGTGTGTTGAGAACTCCACGAAAATCAAGGAAGCTTTAATTCAAAGAAGACCAATTAGCAAATGAGCAGATCCAGCATTCTGCAGGATGGTTTCATCTCATCACAGATAATTCGAAATTGGGATGTCTGTACTTTCTTTCTTTCTTTACACAAATGAGTCCACCAAAAGATGAGAACCAGAACTCCATCAGACGCTGCGGTAATTTACCACAGGCATTAAAATGTAATATTCAAAAACAGCGACCTTTTTTATGGCCCTCAGATTCTAAAGGACAGCGAGGAAAAACCTCACTGGAGATCAAACCCCTGAAAAACACAGCATCTCTAAAATGGATTTTTGATCGCAATCTTAATGAAAAAAAAAAAAACCCCAACAAAAAAACAGAGTCGTGTCTCCTTGTGTAAACAACATTCACTCTATCTTCAGAAGCGAATGCTGAATTTGAAGGGCAAGTCGTGGAGGTCTGATGGCTGAGATACTGGAGAATGAATTGCTGATAAGCAAAATGGGCCAAAACTGATGGTAGGAGAAGGGGGAGGGTTAGAGGGGGTGGTGTGTGCACGTGTGCACGTGTATGGACACCAGCCCAAAAGAGGGCTATGACAGAACAACAAGCAACCATAGATTCATTGTCTCCAACTCAGAAAGAAGCCACAGAAGGTCAGAGATGAGGAAAGCCTCTTACACAAATACGCTGTAATTAAGCAACTCTTTTTCCTCTTTTTCTGCAGCAAATGTGGACAGAATCGACCTCTTCTCTCTCTGCATTTAGCTCTGGCTTTGGTGCTCATAAAATCACAGATGTGCCAGCAGGGCGATGGGCTTAGAGTTGATCCAGGTCACAGCTGTAGGTGTGTGGCCAACAATAGATCACAGAGGATTTTAGTGAATCCACCAGATGAAACGGCTGCAGAATAGTCCGTTCTTCCAGAAATCAACTTTTATTACGAGTCTGGTTCTGGCTTTGTGTGTGGAGGAATAACTGTAAGTGACACATTTAGCAACCTTTTTGAATGTGTCCCTTTTTATCTGCTGATTTGTCAGAGTAACAATAAAGAGACTGTTCCGCAGTGTTCCGGCCAGGACAGACAAACGAGGAGCAAATGCGTGGACGGTACATTTAGGTGGCCGGTTTTCAAGTGGAAAATAGGTTGAAGCTGAGGTCAGCTTTTGTAAATGAGATCAGACCTAAACAAAGCACAAGCAGAATGTTGGATTCTAGCTAACAAAGAGGTGATGAGGTTCCAAAATGAACACACAATCAACAACCTGTCCCAGTTTTTTCATCCACTTGCGACATCAAGTCGCCCATTGGGAGACGGCGTAATAAGCGAGAAAGACAGAATGGAGAGAAAATTAGACAAGGAGTGAGAGATAACAAGGTGTTTATGGAAGACACCACTCTGCTACGTTCCCCCTAGCTCGCATTAGCGTGAAGAGAGTGCTGAGCCGCCGAGAGGGAGCGGGCCGCTGATAATGGCTGTGATGGGAGACGATGATAGCAATTACGGTAACCACAATAATCATAGCCAATTCTCTAGACACTTTTAAAGCATCCGGGTGTTGTGTGTGCATGCAGGAGAGCGTAATGGACCCCTAAGAAGCAGTTTTATGCTAATGGTGGAATGTCCAGAGGTAAAAACCCCAAAGTAGTACACAGTAGGACGGTGCTGCTACAGCTCATGCTAACTGAACTTTTGACCTCATACACAGTTGTTTTAGTACAGTAGAAGGAAAAATGTTATTATTAAAACATGAAATGTTTTTAGTGGCTAAAACTAGAATATTTTAGCATATTTTAAGGACTTTACTAAAGTCTAAAGTTTTACTAAAAGGTGGTGTTTGGTCCAACTGTGGAAGAGTCCAGATTCCTCCCATGTTTGTCGTCCCGTAGAAAAAGTTACAAAAATACAAAAATATGGTTGGTTTGGAGTGAAGCTAATGCTGTAAGTGCTTTACAGCATTAGAGCTAAGAGCTAAGTCACATTCACAGTGTAACCTTCACTATTGTGTTTTTGGGCAACATAAGAGTTGGTCATGTTTCTCTACTTTGTCTTCCCAGACAGCATCATCTATCTTCCCTTTTTTTACAACCTGCTGGCCATCAGTAATCAATTACCGAGGAGGCCACGCACAGTCACAACACAGCAGGTTTAGAGCGAGAAGGCAGAGGATGTGTTCGACGTGATAAGGTGGAGGGCAGACGTGTCCCTCTACCTCGCAGTGTCGCTATTCTGATGCAAAATCCTTCATTTGTCTCCTGAGGAGATAAATATTGGCCCGTCCACCTCTCTTTTCAGCTGTGATGAAAACCAGAAGCGGGGGAAAAAACAGCCAACAGATTCAGGGTCAAAGGTCTAAAAAACCTTTCTGCTGCAGATCACTTAGACTGGATCACTGTGAAAGTGAAGGCCTGAGATCGGCCTCATTCACGCTTTATGCTTGACCAGTTTAACCAGCTGGTTATAACCGACCATCCACCGCACACGTCAAACAAACAGAACAGTTTTGTGCAACAAGCTGTTTAAACTGCATTATCCTCCATTCTCAGCATGTCTGTCAGCAGATTCAATGAGCTAATTGGCTGCAAGGCCGAAGAAACGTTGTTAAAAGGGCTTTTTTGCTGGTGGTGGCAGAGACTCACATACGTTATTAAAAGAGTTGTCGTGGAGGTGGAGGACGAAGGTTTCTGGGTAATGATGCTCATCATTTTGTTACTCTCGGTAAACTCTGCTGACTAAATGCTTTGGGAGCACAGCGGCGAGGCCGGCGGACTGATGGACTTTAACCGCTGACATTTCTGCCGAGGGGGAGATGATACGGCACAAAACGCAGACAGAAAGCAACTTACTCGGTACCGCAGAGCGAGTAATTAAGAATAAAAGCACAAAAAAGGTTATTAATAACATCATTTGATAAGAAAGGGGTGTCTGGGGTCTTTGGCAGGAGGCGTGTGTGAAATCAGGTGTGGATTATTGCGCATTTCTGCACATTGGGCTTCTGTTCAGTTTGGTGAATTCTTTAGTTAGAGCTTTTTTATTTAGAGGGCAGATTTTAATTCACTTACTGACTAATAGCTGCTTAATCTAAAAAGGGGCCTTTACTTGACCTTAAAGTGTATTTTCAACCTCGACTCCGGGTTTCATCATCGAGGCGTTGCTGTGATGAAGGGGACGCCTGCAAGTTTATAAACGTGCTTTTTTGTCTTGCAGAATTCAGCTCTTTAATGCCGGATTACACCGCCCATTCCAAAAAACTGACAGCTTCTTCGGTGGGAATGTGGCATCATCTCTGTAAGAAACAGCAGGCTGTCCGACAAAAGCGGCAAAGATCGCGAGGCTGCTCAGGCACAATACTAACCCACAATCGCACAACAATTCCTCAGAGCTCAGCAAAACAATGCAGCCAGCAGTTGTCGGCTTCTAAACAGCCAAGAAAGCCATTTGTGGCGCCCTGTGAGAGATCACAACACACTGACAGAAACGCCGTCACTTCCTTGGATCTAATTTCCTCTTTTCAAGGCTGCTGCTGCTGCTGCAGTCCTGAAGAGTCCAGGCAGCAGGGGAAAGAGGGACGACACAAAAGCGAGAGTGATGAAATGAGGCGAAGGTTTTCTTTTGGCAACGGTGGCTCATCTATCCACTTCCCTTCTTCATAAAAGACAGAGGAACAATTAAAAGCCTTTCATCCCGAGGAGGCAGAAATTCCATCACAATAATTGCTGGTCCACATGGGGACAGTTTCACAGTGAGAGCTCAGACTTCACTCAGCAGACTCTAATTGCCACGGAGCACATATCACATTTCTGTTATTCTTAACCAGATCACTTTATATTTTCCCCAATAATTCCATTACAAAAGCGGGCTGCTGTATGCTCCCACTCACTGGAGGAGGAGGAGGAGGAGGAGGAGGAGGAGGAGGAGGAGGAGGAGGAGAATTTCCCAGCTCTGCATTAGCGCTCACAGTCAACCAATTAGCTGAGCGGATCTCTGCACAACGGAAACTTCCACATATCACTGATTCTTTGTGTCTTATTTTGATTACGAGTACATTTTTTGGGGGGGAGGATTTATTTATTTAATTTTTTTTGCTCTCCAGAGATAAACCCGGAATAATGGACCGCTTTCTAATTTTGTTAAGGGTTTCTCACAAGTATCCTCTCGCTCTTTAAACTAGCATTAGTCATGTCACTTCATGGAAGCTTCATCCCCAATAGAAAAAAGCTTCCTGTTAGCCCAAGATTATTGAAAGATTATTGGTGCTAAAACAACTGCAGAACGTTGAATCATGTTCTACTGGGTTGGTAAGCTGATTGGCTGTATGTGACAGAGGGATGATGGCCGGGTTCCAACTGTCGCCAACGGTAAAACGCTAACGCGTACGGCCGCATTGTTTGTGTGTTTGTGTTGCAGCGCCACTTCTGCACATTATTAAAAATGACAAAAGCCTTGTTGGTTCGTATCACAGTCGAGGTGTTCCCAAACACAGACTGACACCAACAACACACAGCGCTACTGTCACTCTGCTTTACGGTAATCTAGAGCCACAACATTGTTCCTAAATTTGTTTGCTGCAGTGCTGCTCTGGTAGGTACAGCTCCACTCCTACTTTCTTGGCCTCAGTCAATTCATCACAGCTCAACCGCCGCCATGTCTTGTGCTTTTCTCTGGCTGCCTCTGTAAAGCTTTAAATGCATTTGCACTTTTCTTCTTCTGCCATCCGTCCTGCGCAGAGCTGGGGAGACAAGTGCGTCCTCAACAGCCCCACGTTGTATTTGTACAGAAGAGGTATCAATGTTTGAACGTGCGCTGGATCTGATCCCCAGTCGATCAGCTGCCCTCCGTCTTTTCATCGCTCTGTATTGGGACACCATGGACCATCGAGCCGACACCAGCTTGCAGAGCAGGACATAAATCCTGCCTACTTAAAGCGCAAAGTCAAAAAACACACTTCACGCTGCCATTTTCAGAAGCTGCATTCATGCTTGTTTTGGATCATTTAAATTATGCGTAAAAAAACAGGTGGACCGCTGCGGCTGTTTATTTTTAGCCGTCCCAGAAGAAAACTGCCCATCCTGCCCGTCGCTGAGCATGAGCATCCATCCCCAGGGCTATGCAACATTTAAACCGAGAGCACGGCTGCGGCTCCCTAGACAACCGTTGCAATCCTCATCACATCACTGCTGCCATGGCCACAGCGCACAGAGATATATCTCAGAGAAGTGATGGGTTTAAAACAGGGCGAGTAGGTGAGTCTCCTTTCATCCAGACGATTCAGAGAGGAACAATCACAATGACATTTCCCTCAATCACAGGTTCTCCTGCCTGCACATCAAGGTAATGAACTACTCCTGATGGGATGGGGGATCAAATACTGCTGAAAATGAACTGAAAGACAGCATCCTTCCAGGAAATAGGAAAAAAAAATTACAATAAAAGTGTTAGAAATGTATGTTAGAGCAAACGTGATTTTCTCCATCAAGGATTTTATTCATATTGCACTTGTCAACGGATTATTCTGTCTCTTAGCCCTACCCCTGATCCAGGAGCTGAGAAAATCCCTCATATTTTACACAATCTGCTGCAACACATCCCTGCAGCAACTGCAAATAATACCTCCATCAGCAGCGGAAGCAGACAAACAGCCCCCAGCGCAGCCATCTGGGCCTCCAGCAAGACACTTTCAAGCACTTCTCCTGACAAGGCCGGAAAGATTCAGCACAATATTTCCAAGACTTATCCCATCACCTCTGTCACTGGATTGTCAAGGGATGTAAAAGGAGGGCTGGAAAACGTGGATGAATGAAGAAGTTTTTACCTGTTTTACAAAGATGGCATCTACTCCTATAGAACACAGTCCACGTGCGATAATTTGGGGATAATCCAAATGCATAACTATAATTAACTCACTTATACATGAAACCACTTAACCCTCATCGCAGATGTGAAGACAGAGAGCAGACCAGCCAGCTGCTGAAAGATTGATAAATGCTGCTGGGAAGCGGGACAGAAAATGCTTTTAGAGGTACTTGCCCCGATGGAGGTGGAAGGCATTGATTTTCCTCTTGCAGCCATTTGGGCCTTTTGGTGAGATGGTGCTCCATCTGCAAAGCAAGCTTTTCATTATAGTGACCCTGGCCTCCCAATGACCCGAGGTGTGTCTGTTAAGGAGGAATGAGATACTTAGCAGCCTGGATGGAGGGAGCCTCCATTTCCACCTTTATCTGAGGCCGTTTTTTTCCGGATGTTTGCCAGATTTCAGACGGGAGATCGATAGTGTGATAAGTGGCACCTGAAGTGAAAGTTCGATAATAAAAGTGACACGTCAAGGAAGTCTGTGGGGAATGATGGTATGTTTGTCTGTGTGACAGTCTGGGACAGTAGCACTCCAGCAGGAGCAGCACAGCCTCCAAGTGCTCTTCCATCACTCTGGGAGGTGCACAAGCTGCCAATGAAAAAGTGACCTTGATCTGAAGTAACAAAGGTAGAGAAACAACCACCCAAAAGCAGATGGTCACCACTACAGCAAGGTGAACTGGGTGAACTGGTGAAAGATTGTCTGGTATCAACTGCCCCCCTCAAACACACACACACACACACAGGGTTGCATTCCAGTCACATGGACTTGGCCTATTGCTCCTGGCAACTGGTTCTGTTGATGGGACGGTGCTTCATTGTGGTGGCCATCAGATAAAATGTGTGTGCAGCAGAGCTTTTCAAGAGCTTTTCCATCTGCCTCTTGAAATGATGTCATAACTGATCCCACCTTGACCTGCTTGACGTCGTTGCTCAACAGAGAATTTGGAGTCAGATTCCAATCCAACTCTTATATGATTTGTTCCACCTGATTCCTCAAAATCACTTCTCCAAATGCAGAACTCGGCAGCCATGACATCATCTGTGTGTCATTTAAAAGAGACAACGTAAAGTCCATCCAACCTCTCGCTCGCACAGCCAGATATTAATTTACCTGTGTGACATTATGGACACTATCCTCCTATAAGCTCTCAGGATGGAACCAAGGAGATAGAAAACGTTTTAGAAAGGCTTCCTCAGAAAAAAAAATGGCACAATAATCTCTGGCTGCCTTACAGTAGCTGTTCTCCACTATTAAATGCCCTAGTTGCCCTTGTGATAGCAATTTATTAGCACTGTAATTGTATTTGTTCAACCTTTTCTACTTTGACCATAAGGCTGGGAAGGAGTCGGGGGGGGGTGGGGGCAGCAATTATGACCAATGTCAAGAAAGTGGGGAATCTAATAACCCTAATCCACTAAATAAAAAGATTCCGTGGAAAGCCATTAAACACTGAGCTGGCGGAGGGAGAGTTGGACTCGACAGCTGAGTAGAAGGACGACAGAGAGAAAAAGAATTGTTTGTATATATTACTTGACGCCGCCGTGAGCGGGATTACTCCTTTCGGGCGACGGTGCAGCTGGAGCCAACGTATTGCACATCAAACACGCCTGCTTTACAAAGGCAACATTTTAATTCCGTTCTTGGCTCTCCGCGTCTCGACACCTCAACCTCTGGATTTCATCATGCAGCCAAAGCCTCTCGGGAGAAAACGGCAAAGACAAAAACAAGCGTGAGGAGCGCAAACAGAGGTGAGGTTGCTCCCCAAGTGGCGTGGCACACTCGAGAACAGAGATAATCCCACGGGCCCCCCGGTGGGAATAGAACACACACTTTTCCAATTACACCTGCGGAGGAAAACAATCATGCCCTGTTTTTCATGTTTTATCAGCATTTCATTTAAGACGACATTGTTTTAAATTTCACGCTCACGTTTTTCCCCTCATGTGACGCTTGTTAGGAGCGATTATTTGACTTTAATCTCTGCTTTTTCTCCATTTCGCTTGTACGTCATGGTTGATGATGTCGCAAAGACCTGTTATTGATGCCCTGGAAGAGCAAAAAGTCTCTTGAAATGACTCAGCAAGATTTTATCCATCCTTGAGTTTTAGCAGTATTCTACAGAGCAATAATCTTTGTCAACAAATTCATGTTTAAAATACTTTTTGTGTTTATTTTAATAAATGAAACTGCTGAGTGCAGCAGACGTCCATTTGAAAGGTTGGAAGATTGTATTTATTAGAGCGTACATGTGCGAGCGCTCCATAATCATTTCTAATGAAACTTTTTCGCATGGTTGAAAAACTCCATCACTTCCTATGCAGCTGCACTCAAGACGAATTGGTAATTCTGCGAGAAGAAATGATGTGTGAAAAGAGAAGAAAACAGTGGACGGCACGAGGTCAAACGCGAGAGTGCACCACAACACACGGGGCCCGATTTCCCGTGCATGCTTAAATTGTTTTTACTGCTAAGAAAATGCTAGCGCTGAATAATGGCTTTCTTGTCTGCACATTTGACAGATTTTGCCTACAAGTTACATTTTTCCGAGAGCGGCAAATGGTAAATGTCAAGGAAAGACAAAAAAGAGGGAAAAGAGAAAGACTTCATTATTCAAAACATTTAGATTAAAATGCAACAGATAGCATCTTAGATGCGATTCCGCACATTTTCAGCACGCTCCGTCTCCGCCCGGCTCTCTGCTCTGTGTTCTTTCCATTTCAATTTGGAGCTGTCAGTCACTCACTCACCTCTCCTCTCCCCTGTAAACCCGTCAGTCGTTTGCAACAGCCCATTGCAGATTTCCCATCATCTTTTTTCTCTCCTTCTCTTGCTTCCCACCATCTGCTCGTGAGCCCCTGTACTGCTGCCTCGCCCTCCCACTAGGGTGGAAATGAAGAGGAAAGTGGCAGAGGAGTGATTCTGATGTCAAATTCATAAACACCCCGAGACTGCAGAGATGAAAATGCCGACGTGGGCAACGACCCGGTCCATCTGGGCTTTGAAGGAGCTAAACAAACATCCGAGCATCAGCCGGACCCACTAGAAGCAGAAGAAACGGTAAAAGGAAAACGGCACCACAGAGGTGGAGGAGTACATCAGGCCTGGTGACACCTCTTTATTCCGCCTGCCTGTGCTCACACGTTTCTGACGTTCATACTGGGAGAGCTGTCACAGAGGGAGAACAGGCTCGCCGGGGACGTGCGGGCAGTGAAAATCATGACCGGATGTCCCTTTCACTCACTCACGCACACACACACACAAGCACAAGGCATTTTCATTTGTTTTCGAGCATCAGGTGGCCAGACTGGAGCATTGGAAGCGCCACCTGGCAAATACAGCACCGCCAGATAAGATCTTTGTGTTTGCGGAGCAGTGTAATTACGCAAAAGGCGAGGACCCACTGATATTTAAACGGTGCCTGACCGAGGGAGGCCCCAGCTGTGGCTAATTCACCTACATTAGGCTGTGATCTCAGTTGTAGTCAAGGATTAGAGAGTTAGCATTTATTTCATCTGTGCAGCATATGCAAACGTGCATTTTCATTTTTTAATGCGTATGACCATCATGGACAGCGGTTTTCGGATTTTACAGACTTTTTTAATCTGGGGCCACATAAAATATGAAGACAACTGCAAGCTAGTATATTTCACATTGTTATTGTGGGGAGAAACATTAAAATTTAAAAACATCGCTTTCTAAATGGTGCAGAGTAGGTATTTATTAAATCAGTTTTATGCAAATAATGCTCAGTACCTTCAATGTCTAATCAGAAATCCACATTTGAAATCAAGATCCCTTTGTTTATTGATTTTTACAATTATATGTATTGTATGCGTGAGACATCTGTGATAATAAAGATCTAAACAAGTGTTGCCCAGTATTATCACAACACAACTGTTAAAATATTAACGCTGTGTGTATTCATCTCTGCCTCTCTGGGAAGGCTGCATTTTTCATAAAGTCACACTCCGCTTTGCGGAGGAAATACAGTATGTCCTCCTCTGACGTCACACTGTTTACTTTCTCTTTGTCTTTAGGAGGACAAACATCTTAGAAGAGATTTCCGTGGGCCCTTTTACTCTTGGCACCATCTGTCATGGCGAGAGTCTATGAAAGCCGCGGCAGAGGCAGCGGCTGCCCTCTGGTTTATTCTACAAAGTCAGCTTCCTGGTAAAGCTCGAGCCTGCTGATCAGATGTTACAGGCTGATAACGTCACTGATATCAGGAAATAATGGAGACGGGGGCAATGACCAAGGAGAACACTGCATGATTCCTTTTTTTTTTTTTTGGAAGAGATAAACGATGATTGCTTTGCTGGCCATCTGGAAGAAATGAGTGATGGCTGAGAAAACAAGCTCACGAGGTTCATCTGGTATCTCAGCAGAATGAAGTCATCGTCCCCAGAAAAATGGGAGCTTTTCTGGTGAATTCCAAAGTGTCATAGTGTGAAGTAATGATTCAACATGATCAAGAGTCAAAGACTTCAGCTGGTTGTCAGGAGCAAAGGAAAGCGTCCAGCGTCAGGGTCACAGGGGTCACGGAAGTCATTCCCTCCACACTTTGTGGAACGCAGCTAAAAAGGTGCTAAACATAACACATATGTTGGTTCACGAGTGCAGAAGCAGGGTGCAGACGTGCAGCAGCAGAAAATGGCCTCTCCTCTCAGTCTGCACTGGCTGAAGAGCTCGTCCGGGGGCCCTTCTGCTCTCAGAGACAGATGTTGGGGCCGAGATCGAGCAAGCGCTCTGTTCGTAATGAGAACTCATGGGGTCACAGCCAGGCCCACACAACGTGTACAACCATGGACACATTCTTTCCTGGTCTCTCCTGATTCACAACGAAACGTGGAGAACTGCAGGGAATTGAGAAGAAGTTTAGGACTTATAAGCTAACAAGATGACCTTCAAACCAACACCTGTGCTAGCAGACAATGTCCGGAGACCCTGGGTGAAGGAAAAGATGTGTATGCAAACGTGTATGCGTCTCCTGTCAACCAGTTCCAACTGGATGATAAAGAAATGCAGACCTTTAATTATTCACCAGCCCTTTTTTAGCTTCTTTTTGTAACATCTGAACCTATTGATGTTCCTGCAAGTGATGTAGGGAAATACATCATGTATACGAGGTGCATTTTCTGCCTTACTGTGCAGCTTTTCCTGTTTATGTGTATATATTTATGAATTTATGCATGACAGAGAAATGCATGTGCAAGCGTGCCAGGAAGTGCCGCCGCTCCTAGTTTCTTGGTTTTTTGCCAGATTTTACTGACATTGGAAAAAAAAGAAAAGGGGTTTTTTTGAAAAATGATTGAAATGCTGATTCAAACATTAGTTTTGAGCACCCTTAACCCAAAATTTCACTACTAGGGGAATCTTAACAGTTTTATGGCAAAAAGACCAGACAGCAAAGGAGAGAAAGGAGAGATGGATCCTGAGGAAAAAGAGAGCAGTACGATAAGACCTGGTTAAGCCTCATCGCAAGTAATTACCTCTACACTAATGCCAGAGCAAGAAAATCCCTGCAGGACCCTGGACAAAAATGAGGACAAAAGACTGAAAATTATATATATTTAAAAAGCGCAACAGTGAATCTGTTATTACGAGTTTTAAGATTAGACAAAGACAGACAGGGATAAAGGTTAGACAGATGGAGATAGAACAGAGGATGAATACTTAGGAGTGGGGAGATACAAAGTGAGAGGAGGAGCAGGTACACAGTGACCCAGATCTTCCCTCCTGCTCCAGCCAGGCTGTGGAGGATAAAGCACCACAGTCAGGTCCAATTGCAGCAAACATGCAGATTTGGAATACAATTTAAATGTGGAAAACCTTGTTTTCTCTATAATTACAAGATAATTTAATCGACGGGGAGTGTCTGTGCTTCCCTCCAACAAGGGAGCGTGGTGGAAGCACCGAAACACACAGGAGCAAATGAGGCCCCGAGCGTCACGTTAAAAAATATGAAGCTAGCAGGCGCCGAGTTCACGTCCCTGAGGAATTCCCCTATAAGAACTTTAACACACACACACACACACAGAGAGACAGGGCTGCAGCCAGGGGGAGTTGGGGTTTGCACCTTTAAAAAAGAAGACTTGGAGCGGGGTGTGTGTGTGTGTGTGTGTGTGTGTCTGTGTGTCAGTGGCCCGGTTACAGTTAAAGAAGATATGCCGCTGCTGCCATGACAGGTTTTACACAAAGCCACCTGTTCATTTAAAAAAAGAAAACTCCACCTGTGTGTGTGTGTGTGTGTGCTGAAATGAAGGCCACCACATTAACAAAACTAGAAAAGCACTCGAAGCACAGCACTCTGCCAAGCTGCTCCTCCCCCCTCATACTGACACCCAAACCGACCTAGTGTAGGGGAGCAGGTGTTCCAGCGTCCTCGCTCCCTTTAATGGAGGTTGGTGGACATAAAAATTACTGGAGTTGACCAGTACCAGTAGTCTATGTATACAGGAGGTAATTGGACAAGGTTACATACAATTTTGCTCAGAGACCTTTAGCCTTTGGTCAAAGGTCAAAGGTTAATCAGCTAACAGACAGAAAGATGCTAGCTGTCACATTAACTTCTCCACTGACGGAGGTAACAAACTCCTGGCTTTTTAGAAGTCAAAAGCTGCATTCGTCTCATTGATCACTGTTGATGAGATTTCATTAGCGAGCAGTGCCGGGGCACTATTTAAGGCAGTTTAGAAAGTCCTGTCACCGCTGATGAAATGTCGGTTTCTGAAAGGTCCCTCCCGCAGCATTTGTGAGGTTGTTTTATTTCATTGCTGTTGATTTAAATAGGTTGGTGTTTTATGCACACATGCGCTAGCATTCTCACTGCCACTCTCAGGTTTCTTTGTTGTAAACAAACAGGTTTAGGACATGCCACAATATTGCATGTTTTCGGATGCAGGTCGGTAAACATTGTGAAACTACATAAAATGACCTCAAACGGCTCTGAGAACACTGAGAACTGTGACATGTGAAGCTAATAGTGCTGTTAGGTCTGACAAAGGAAACATTAGGAGTTCAACAGCCTAGTATGTTGATTGAAATGCTGCGTATGCCCCTGGCCATTTTCAACCATCCATCTGTCAGCTATCAATCACTGCTCAGCCTTATCGTAGCAATGACAGGCTGTCACGTCCCTGCTGTGTTCTCGCATATCTCCTCCCCTCCAATTTTCTGCAAAGGCGGCCAATCCCTAAGCCTGCTCACGCTGACTGAAGCACCATTCCTGGACAACGAAATCGGCTTTTTTTTTTAGCCGTCAGAACAGCGGACAGCTCTGCTGCAGCTGCTGCTGCTGCTGGTGCTGCTGGAGGAGTTCAGCACCAAGGACAGCGACACCTGCTCCTCTTTGGGGTCTAATTATCATCTCTATCTGCAAACGTAAAACTGGACAAAAACCTACCACACATTCATCTATGCACATACTGCATCCTGTTGAGAGTTCAGCCGTCTTCAATTTTCCTTTTGAAAGGAATAATGATTCCTCTCCACTGAGAATAATGATAGACCGGCTCCGGTGGGACAGCGGACTTGTTTTGAAGAGCTGTGTGGGTTTGTTTTTCTGCTCTTCTCCTGTGACGGTTCTTTTTTCACCTCTGCCAGCTTCTCTTCAGCCTCTATACGTCTGGCATATGGGATGACAACTGCTGCATTCTTGGGGAAATGGACACATTAATTGAAATTGAATGGAGATAGCAGACGTCAAGAGAAAGGCACTTAGCACAGTAATCAAGGCAAAACCACTTGTTGTGCACGGTGAATTTGTGTGTTTGTCTGTTTGTGTTTGTTTCAGCCTTAAACCAATCAAGGAAATAAAATTAGCACTTGATTAATGCACACGCCACAAAAACCAATACCTGTTTATAATCACCAACCTTGCAGAGCATTAGCAAAAAGCGCCGCTAATGGTTCTTAATGGGGTCTGTGCCAGACTGACAATGAAGACCGAGCGTCGTGAAAAAGGGAATCGAAAGCTCGCACAGAGCAGAGTGGAAGCTGGAGCCGTTCACCAGCACAGGTCTGTGGAAGATGCTGAACTACTGCAGAAAACCAAATTAGGAGCCTGTTTCTGCTCATCTTACATTATTAGATAAGAGCAGTGACGTCTCTCTCAGTGTGGCAAGAAACTGTTGAACTTAAGAAAGTGAGTTTATAACCATGCAAACAACTACTGTGGATGTTTTACCTGATGAGACTGATTCACCACCAGAAAGGAAACAACGCTGTCACACCAGCCACTCTGTCTGCATGTCCATTTTTAAAGTCTGCACTCAACTCGGAGTGCTCCACCTGTCAGGTCTGAAGATTTATGAGTCACACAGACAAAGATCTCCCTCTCTCTCTCCTGTCACTTGTCCTCTAACACTTTCCATCTTCTCCTTTCCAATCATTTCCTCTGGGGTCAGCCAGACCCAGCTGACGGAGAGGGACGGGTCAGCCACCATCTCTCTTTGTAACCCCCTTATCAAGCGCATCCGTGCATGTCTCGCCCAAAGTGTGTGTCATCCCGCCGCAGCGAGCGATAGAAGAGTCCACCGAGTGCAGCTGGATAGGAGGGAAGCGATTGTGAGGGGGAACAGAAGCAGAAGGGATGAGAGGAGAGGGCTGAAGTGGAGTTCTTTAAAAACGCCAGAGGGTTCTCATCAGGGCGAGAGTGTATACGATGTCTATTCACCCGAGGAGCTCTGAGATTGTCTGGAAAGATTACAATGCCGAACAAACCTGGTTATCCTGGGACGAGGCCACATCCAGATGGAGTGCTTCAGAAAAGAATCATTTCCAGTAAGAAATGGATTTTAGTCCTGTTTGTGCTTAAGTTTTAGTTTGCTGATTGTGATTGAGGCGTCCTGTGGAAATCCTAGATTAGGCCCATACAGGTGGAGATCTGAGTCAGGTAGAGCTTGTTTCAGTGCTGGTAGAAGGCTTTAGAGTTCTCCTGATTAATCAAATTAGATTTCCTGACTCCCAACACATGAAACAGCTAACACACAGGTTAACCTACACAAAAAACATTTTATATCCACATGAACAAAGTTTCGAGAAGGAGCTGGAAGCTGGATGACCAGAGGCTGGCAGCAGCGTTCCAGTATCCCTGGTGATCTCAGAGTCGCTGCGTCTCTTTGAACCGCGGGAACGTTGCTCTGTCGGCAGAACTGCCCTCAGATCAGCTGGTGCCCCTGCGTCTAAGAACCCCTGCTTCTGCATTAGCTCCCATCCAAAAAAATAAAAAATCTCATGAAATATAGGACACAGCAAGTCTAAATCTCACACCAATTGAATCCTCATATCAGCAGGGATTGACCGGGATTGACTCGCTGCTGGAGACGACTCTGTCTACCTAAAATATTAGCGGGGACTCATGGCGACTATTCATATGCAAATGGGGGCAGGTTTGCACTTCGTTTGGTGCGTCCAACACGTTCGGGGACTGCTCTTCCTTTCTCAGAAGGTAAAAAAGGTGGGCATAAATCTGTGCCCGTCAAATCCGCTCGGCTCTGTGGTGCTTCCGTGCTTGCACAGAAGCGAACCGACTGCTCTCAATTAAAACAGCAACTTCACAAGCAGTCATCAAAGCGAAGCCACAGCTCATCGCAAGCGGGAAATTTCTTTTTAAGTGTTTGCAATTTTATGGACAGCGTAAAAAAAAAAAGCCTACGATGTGTTTATCGAGACATAATAAAGGAGCGGAAAGGTTCCGGCAACAAAGAGTCACGCTGCAGGTAGCTGAATTAGAATATAGTCTGCTGGTAATGAGCTATCTAAATTCAGAGTCTATATTGCCTGGAATTACACGAAAGTGTGACTCATGGCAGCACGGGCAAAAACTCTCCAGCTCTTTCTGCTTCGGTGCCCAGAGATTCTCCCCGTCGAGCAGCAGCAGGCTCGGTCCTGGGAAATCATTTCCTGCCACAGTA
The DNA here is from genome assembly GCA_000180735.1 of Tetraodon nigroviridis. Lineage (NCBI taxonomy): Eukaryota > Metazoa > Chordata > Actinopteri > Tetraodontiformes > Tetraodontidae > Tetraodon > Tetraodon nigroviridis. The sequence continues at coordinate 802,713 of CAAE01014974.1, forward strand.
TGAATCTGCAAGGGCAATAATTCCTTTTTAAATGACATCACCACCTCTCCCTTTTCTGCATGCTTGGTGACTGTCAACATGTTGGTTCCACCCTTCATCATCCTCCCAGCTTGAGCATGTGCACCCCCCACACCTGACACGCACACACACACGCGATGATCTTCAGGTTTAGTGCTTACTGACACCTCTGAAACACACACTGAGTCAGCGGCCGTGCGAGCCGGGACTGAGTCTAAATGAATGACTGCAGGGTGAGGTTGACTCACACATCCACACGCTGGAACAAAACAGCGGCTAAACAGGAAGTAACGGTCATGGCGGGGCTTCAAATTCATCTGGAGAGCAGGTTTGTGCTGCAGAGGCGGATCCCGTGTCGAACTTCAGTCACCGAACTGAGAACTGGATAAGACAAGATGAGTCTCGGCTAATGATTTGGGTTTGTTGTTCCTCGCGTTGGTGCTAGCTGTGACAGCGAACGGGAAGAGCTGCGGCCGCAAGGGTCAGCCTAGATCCCCCAGACAACAGGCCCGTATTGTCGTCAGGATTTAACAGCACTGTAGAAAGGCCCGAGGGAATCAATTAGAAGCACAGCGAGCTTCGTCCCTAATCTGTTTACTTCAAAACCCAACGCTGGCTGCTGTGAAGAAGCCTTTAGCATGCAGCTAAGTCACGGCTGGCATCCTAAATGGGCAGACTCGGTCAGTTCAGGTGTCAAACAGGAGTACCTGTGACGAATGTGCAAGAACAGCATGGTCACACAAGCAAGTGCATGTGAGGCAGAAGCCTGACCCCTCTGGAGCCGCTGTGTGGAAATGAACACTTGTTTTTCCTCCCGCAAAAAATGTTGCAGCCACACATGAGCAAGCGAGCGTCGGTGGCGATGAAGAGGGAGACGCACACTTCGCCGCCGAACTGACAGGTGTCACCTTGTTATTCCAGCATGTTTAAAAGCAGCGCAGCTCCACGGGGAGCTGATTAACGCAGGGCTGTTGTTGTGTTCGCCAGCCCCGTCTGAGGATCCAGCGCCGCTGCGGTGGGGATACTGGTACAGAAAAAAACGAGTTCAGCAGTGAAGGAAGTCTGACAGCAACATTTCATGCCCTGGATGTGGGATTATTTTCAACCTGCCGATTCCCCACAGTTCATAATTTACCTACAGCAGAGCACACGTGACTCCTGATGCTAGGACTGGAATTCCACTCAGACATAGTCGGAAGAATCCAAAAAAAAAAAAAAGAAAACAGCATCCTATGCAGAGAGTTTGACACAAATAAAGCAGCACCCAGCAAAATTTAGGCAGATTCCTAAAATAATTACAAAGACTGTATCCTGTTTATTCAGGCATACATTTAAATATAACTTTTTAAAAATATATCTAGTTCTATTAAGCAGCTGTGGGACTGGTTTTGGAACCCAGTTATGATTACATTTACTTTATTGTCCTGCATCCATGAGCTCCCAGACAGACCTAAAAATAACCCACCTCAGGGGCTGCACATCCTGACTGATTGCTCCCAGATATACCTTTCCTGTATCTGCTTCTACAGCTGCAGTGACCGCGGGTGACCTCTCCATGTGCAGGAATAACACCTCGCATTTCCGAACTTCCGAATGTTTCATCCACTCAAATAAAAAACTGTTCTTTATCATCAAACATATAACCACATTTTTCTGCTGCAGGAAAATATTCATGTTAAAACTGCGAATTAAGCACAATGATGAGCCCTAAACCCAAACCGTGCAGCCTAAAAAAACTTCAGCTCTAGAAGATGTAAACCGAGAACCTCCATCATACTGACACAGAAGGTAAAAGTACTCCTGCGCGGTGCTGATGAGGCGCCAACAGGAAAGAAGAGAAAGGGAGGAGGAGGAAAGATGCGAGAAAATTCCTCCGGAGAGCTCAGCACACACTTTAAACCCTGAAAGCAACGCCACAGCAGACTCATCACCATCCACGCTGCATTTCTGCTCACATTTGGCGGAGCCACCGCGCACACGCGGAGGCGCGCCGGGCGGAGGAAGTTGCCCTTCACCTACCGTACCTTTGGTGCGAGAAGCGCTCAAGCCCAGAGCCACCACGGCCAGCAGACCGGCTATTCTCAGCATCTTCATGGCGACGTCTTTTCTCTCCTCTCCTCTCCTCTCCTTCTTCTCTCTGGCTTTTAATTCTTTCCCCTCTCTCTCTCTCTCTCTCTCTCTCTCCGATGCGCTCCTTTTCTTTATCCTTTCTTCTTCGCGCAGGATGCGTAAAACAGTTTACTGATATTTGGGACAAACCAGGCTAACCTGGAGCAGAAGAACAAACCCGCCGTGTTAAAATAAAAAAAATGACGGCACCGCACCGCACCGCACCGCCGAGGCGCGCGTCTCCGCCGTTGGCAGATGGTTTCTGCTGAGACGGGACCGGAGAGCCGCGCACCCCGGGACCAGAGCGAGCGACGTCACAGCGAGGAAGGACTCAGGTGCTTCTTCTCCTCTCTCCTTTCCTCCAACTACCCTCCAATCTTCTATCTTTCTCTGGCTCCCGTATCCTCCGCCCCCCGCGCTCTCCACCTCCCATCTCCAATCTCCCCAGCCTCCCAGCCCACTCCAGTCCAGCATACCGCCCGCCACGCTGTGGAAGGAAACAAGCGTTTAAAAGGCTCCGTGAGCGGGTCCTGTTACAATCTGGAGAGTTAAGATTCCATTCAATCAAATGCACAAGCGCACACGTGCGCAGGAGTCGTGATGGAGATGAATTATGATAGCACAAGCCTGCAGATGAGCTGGGCTTTATCCTTTATTCATATCACAGAACACTTTGAGGTCTGTGGTATTATTTCCCCACTATAGAGACTTAAATGTAAAATAAAGTTCAGTTCAGAAACTAAATCTCTAAACCCAGCAGTTTATAAATTTGAAGATGTGATAGATATTTAAATGCCTAGTTTTGGTGAAAATCATTAAATTCCACCAGTTTAGTCAAATGTGGAGCCATTTCCTCTGTCGGTCTTTTATCAGGAGCATAAAACAGCCTTTAATTCAAGTACACGGCGCAGACAGGAGAGCAGACGAGGCTTCCGATTCATCAGAACTCTACATTTCCAGACAGGATTGGTTACTGGGGAAACTGAAATCATGGTTCCCGACTGTTCGGCTGCATTCTGAGTTTTCTGTTGTTGCTTTAAAAAAATTGGCCCCATAATAAATTTTAAGACGTGACCTGACTCCTGATTAAGATCAGCCCAGTATTTTGTTACGTTTTTCTTACCAGCACTTTAAAAATATGGTCTCAACATTTCTTTGGACATATGTGCTATTTAATATATGTAGTTTTGGTCTGTGGGATGTGCAATCAGGTGTTTCCATGGACATAAAAGCGCATTTTACTTGGTTTGTTCAAGGCCGAATGTGAGAATTTCCAGTTGTTGTCTGAGCAGCACGTCTGAAAGAAACTTTTCTAGAGAACTCTCTCAGCTGGTCGAGGATTAGTGTGCAAGGCAGAGAGAATTACCGCCAGCGTTATCTTTGTGCAGGGGGAATGCAAACCAGAGTAGACGGATCTGAATGTACACCAACTCGTGATGACATGAAATGATCGGTCTGACACAGAAGATCGAAACCAAAAGGCATCAAACCTGCTTATGATTCAGTTCTTTTCATATTTTTTCTTTTCAAAAATCCCCTGACTGGTTTAGAGAGTTTAAAGAAATATTCAGCCTTTTTTTAAATCAAAAGACCACCTGAAATAACCAATAAGCTTTGTCAATAAGACAACAGTAGCTTAGCAATGCTAATTACTCCAAAGTATTATATTCTTCCAAAATATAACTCAGATTTAAATGTCACACCTCACATGTATGTTATGTCGAACCCTAATACTAACCCTAGGTAGAGAATTAATCCGAATTAATCCGAATTTTTATGGTGACTAATAACAATAGTTCTTTTTATTACTGCATAGCACTGAGCTAACCAGCATCATAGAAAGCAAAGCTGTTGGAAAATCAACTTGTTTGACAGTTTGTCCCCAGCTAATTTATTACACTGGGTTACAATACCCACCCTGTAATCTTAGGCTATAACTAAAAACATTTAATTCAGCTCGCGCGTGACGGGGGCGGTGAGACAGCAACATTTTTTTCGCCCCTAAGTGCTCTGTGTGTGTGTGTGTGTGTGTGTGTGTGTGTGATGCAATCTAACTGTGGTGAGTGCAATTCTGTTTGTCTTCTTAAGTTTAGCTTTTGGGGGCTATTACTCATGCAGTGGAGATTAGTTAGTTCACGCTGAGATATAAAATGTAGATATATTAATTCTGAAACAACACAACAAAGGAAAACTCCTCAGAGTAACAACAAGAAAGAGTCACCGTCTTTCTGACCGTGAGAATGTTTGCTGCCCCAACGATCACATGACCTTCACTTTTTCCAGCTCTGGTTGATGCAGAGCCACGAGGACACGTTTTGATTTCTAGGATTGGGTCGACATAAGGAAAAAGAATGAAAGTTAGAGTGTAAATGCATTAGACTATAATGAAGCAGACCCAACGGTCTTTGTTGGTATTGATTTTTCGCGCTTTCAGCAGATCCAGCTCGATGTGCACACAGTCTGCCTCCTCTTCTGCACTGAGGTGACATTTAGCAGCAGCTTTTCCTGCTTCAAACAGCTGCTAAACCTCAAAACAAGTGTCAGCCCCTGATTATCAGAGAGGCATCACGGATGTTTTTATCTAAATCAAAATGACAGTTTCATTGCCACTAGTGCTCATCTGTCTGCTCAGAGTGAGACAATGACTCCAGGAGCTAAAGACACCTGCCGTGCAGCTCAGTAATCTATATAATTGAATATTTTTCGGTCGTAACTTGAAAAGCTAAGAGCTTATCGAAATCAGAAGAAGTTAGCGAGAGATCAGCCAATTCTGCATGCAGCATTCTGCGTCTATAGTCTGTGCATGGATACAGCAAAACAAATGCCCTGTCTGTTTGCACTCATGTCAAACAGATATATCAGGTGTATTAGTTCAAAAACACACATTGAGGTAGTGCAACTCTGATCTTTTACTGCCTCGCTAATCATCACCTAACCCTCCTTAATGGGTATTTTACAGCAGTTTGATTGGCTGCAGGTTGAAGCAACCTGAGAATGAACGTCAGGACATGAGATACCAGATCCACCGTGGGGGCTCTGTAAAAGCCATCGCCACCGAGCTCACACACACATACTCGTGTCCTTATCTTGTCACTGTCGTGTACAGTTGAGATGCAGCCGAGGAGCCCGACAATTACAAAGAGACGTTTACATTTTCCCTCCAACGAAAGAGAGAGATCCCTGCGTGTGCGGAGAAAGTGACAGAGAAAAGAACAGTCATGCATCTTAATTTGGTCGTTTACTGAACACATGGGTGGAGGGAGAAACAGGCCGCCATCCCCGGTGCTGAAACCAATGGGCCATTCCGCTGTTACTCCACACGCAATCACAAAGCGAAGCCCACTCTCTCATTTGTCTCACACAAAGGCCTGCCTGCATGTCTGGACGCTAGCTGGTGGAAAATGTATTTGGATACTAGATTAAATCTCTGACTAAAAGAAAAAAAAAAAAACATTTAAACTGGTGATATTGCAACGCACGGCTGAGCCAGACGGCCACCTGCTGATGCTCCTGTCCTCCTCCATCCAGCTTTCTTTGGGACATGAGGAATCCTCCTGTCAACCAAGGTCATCTTGTCCCGGTTGATCATATTCCAGGTTGTGTTTGTCCCCTCCTGTTTCTGCAGGCGCCTCTACCTTCTGATGGCACAATAACTCCCCTCTGACACCAAATTCGGATCTCTCCATCCACCCGCCTCCACCCTCGCGCTCTCTTTAGCACATGTGACAGAACACGGCCCCTCCTGATGATGGCGGGAGAGAGGGAGAAAGAGGAAGGAGGCAGACGAGCAGCCCTTCAGTGTTTCCCCTTCAGCTCCCGAGTAAGTGTTGGTGGCGCTGCTTTGAAGCTGCTTACTGCATGTGGCGGCGCGAAGCCGAGAGGATGCCTTCTGGCCTCATTCTGCCTCAGCTCTCTGGCGCAAACTGGGCCAGAAGTTCTCGTCTGCCTAAAGCCTTGTACATTTATCCTCCTCGTTACCGAAAAGAAGAAAAGTTGGTATTTGCCTCATGAAAGCTAACCTTGTTTCCAATAAACACAAATAAGGTCACACAGGGGAGGGGATTCAGTGGATTTGACCAAATGAAAAGAATCATCCTCATCACACAAATATAGAAGCCTTTGCTATTTTTGTGGTACTATGAAAGAATAAATCGCCGAGCCAGCATTATCACTCCATGTTCTGCTGTGAGGAGCATTCATCCCTTTCTTCAGACGGCAGGACAAACTCATGCAGTATAAATGACAAAGGTAAAAGCTGCGTGACTTTTTTAGCGCGCTGATCTCTGCGGTGAGGCCTGTGCTGCAGGACTGTTGTTCTTCTGCTTTGTGAGGTCTCCGCTGTCCCTGCGCAAGCTTCAGAGTCCGTTCCTGCCTGTCCCATTTTGTTTATCCTCTTTGCTCTTTGTGTTCCTTGACTCTTTACAGCACCAAAGCTGCTGGTGTTGCTGCTGCTGCTGCCTTGAATAGTAATCCTCCTCTGGTTCAAGACAGACATGGTTGCAACACAACGGGGGTGTTTGTGGGCTTTGGCAGAAATGCTTGCAAAGCTGATCGTAGCTGCTTGAACTAGGTTTCTAAGGTATCTCGGGCAGAAAGCTAAATCCATAAACATGCCATACAGGCTATTCAATGACAATGTTAAATAGTATTTTGCATTCAGGCATCTGCATATAGGAGAAGTCTGATCTGAAATCAACAGGCCTGAATGAAGAATGAGGTATTTTTCTGGCCAGTCTCCACATTCATTCTCTCCAGAAGAGGGCACAGCGAAAGGTCACGGAGAACATTTATGCAGCTGCTCAAAAGAGAAAGCTCTCGGTGCAGCTCTCCTTTATATAAATGACAAAGTCGCACCAGCGGAGACCAACACTCATGGTGCTCACCACCTAGATATCACTCAAAAGGTTGAAACGTGTTATGTGTAACACATTTTACAAACTAGAAAAGCTCTTGGAAAGAGTAGACAATGCCCAAGTAGCTTCATTTTCAAACCTGAAGTATATAGGCAGCAGTAAAAAAAAGATTAAATAACATAGTAAAATTGCCTTTTATATTAGCCAAATATCTGTCCCTCCAGGATCCAGAAGATCACCTAAATGTATTAAGGTGTTCCTTGGCCCTGGTGGTCAACAGCAAAAGTCAACAGCAAATCCCTGCTGTCTAAATCCAGACATTACATCTGAGTTGTTTCAAATCTAGATCCTTGGTGGATGAATTCGCTGCAGCTGCCCCTCCATTTGGCAAAGCTTCAAGGACCTGAGAGCTGCTGGCTCCACAACTGAGACAATGACAGAAAGCACAAAAGCCTCTGCTGACTCACAGGATTTATGACCAAAGGCGCACCAGAGAGAGCCAAACGATGGCGGAGGCAGCAAGAGGGGATCTTACAAGGATGGAGGGGGATTACGTCTAATCCTGAAACTTTATGTTTACTTTGAGCCTTAAAATCATGCCACCTTCCACAGCAGATATGGGGAGAGGGCTAACAAATTAGTTCCAGCTTATCTAGTCATTTTTAAGAATGACCAATAGCATATTATCACACCTTTTCCTCAAAAAAAAAAATAATAGAGAAATAAAAACACCCAAAACCCTGATGTAACCTGTGTTTATTCTCTGCTTTTGCTTTTTAATTCCAAAAATAATATAAACATAAATCTCTTATGAAGACAAAACCAAACAGTGAGGAAGAACAATTGAGACTTTCGTTGATAAAATATATTCGTATATTATAATATATTATATTTTATGTTACAGCATAAACTAGCATCTACTGCCGTTTTTACCAGTTATCCTCTGAAGAGAGAGAGATGATTCCTCCTTTTTCTTCCAAAAACCATCAAAAGAAAAGTAATACAGCAAAGGATCCAGGCAGCAGTTTACACTTGCAAGACACAAGAGCGCCGTGGAAAAAGGTTTCCAGCTGTCAACGACATTCACGAGGGAGACGGGCAGAAAGAACAAGGTGAACATCACCAAGTTCATGATGAAGAGTAGCATGACGTTCACCTTGTTGTTGACCATTACGGAGGGACTGAGATGTCTGCAAAGTGTCCAAGAGACCATGGTGGTGCACAAAATGTTGATCGCCAACATGGTCAGCACCAACACGGGCTGCAGGTAATCTATCGATTGCGTCAGAGGAGGAGGATTGAATTCAAAACAAGCCTTTTTTCCAGAGTTATTTAAAAACTTTGAGAAAGACACGCTTTCTGGCACGTTCACAATGACCACGCACAGCCAAACAAGTCCCGCAGCTTTCCAGGCCCTGGAGGAGCTCCGAAGGTGGCGTGACCGCAGAGGATAGACCACGGCGAGCAGGCGGTCCACGCAGATAAAGGTGATGAAGATGGAGCTGGATCGAATGTTGTTGTGAAAGAGCATCATGATCCAGATGCATGCCTGGTGGTCCAGCGGCCAGGTGCATGTGGCATAAAAGTAGATCCTCATGGGCAGCGAGATGACAAGCAGCAGGTCCGAAATGGCCAAGTTGACCATGTAGACGGCGCTGGGGGAGTTGATGCTGTGACGCCGCAATAAAATCCACAACGAAAATGCATTTAGAGGAAGACCCAGCACCGTCACAGAGCCAAAAACCAGGGGGTACACGATGTTTGCCACGTCCGTTCCATTCTCTCCGCTAGTTCGATTGCACATGGTTTCCATCCAAGAGAACCACAAAAGAGGCTGAGCAGTGACCGTAACAGCGACTGAAGCAGCGACTATAGTCTTATTCACACCGTTGCACCGCACACGTGAAATATGCTGAACAAAGCTGGCGCTAAGTCATAGTGTGGTTAAAACCGACAAAACAGGAAACAATTTTATCGGAAAGGAAACACAGAGTTTCTCAATTCTGATGTTCACTGAGGTCTTAATGAGGTCTCTTTATCCCTTAAAACAAAAAAAATGTCTTTAGCACTGATAGGTTTTCAGATTTAGTTCGACTTAAATACTGAAAGCTTACTTTTGTCTGTGTTTGGTCTGTACAGGGAGTAGCTGTCCGTTTTAAATCCACAGCAGTGCATAGTGTTGTGCCAAAGAGTTCCTCTTTTTCTCCGCTGAAATGTGGCACTGATGCATCTATTCTACACAGACACATTCTTGTTTCCCATGCAAACTAGAAATTGTACTAATTAAGTGGAGCCAATCCCCACTAATCGTTGACTAAGAGAAGAACATGAAAATGACTACAGCTACACTCCCACGCCATGTTTTGGAAGGCACCGAGCCATGACGGGGCAATCTAACATCTACTTCCAGGCCGCCCTTTAGATCTTTTTCTCTTTCTTTAAAAATGCAGCTTTTTAATATTGGAATTTAGCTCCTCGGCAGTAAAAACGTGTCAACAAAAACACATTGGAGCCTGAACAGCAACCGCCAGCCACAAAATGATGGATTATTTTGACCAGAACCAGTGAGTTTCATCAAGTTTCAAGTGTAAAAAGAGGAAGGAGGAGTGGGGGGGATCTATCTCTTATCTGTGTGAAAACGGCCGAGCTCTGCAACTCTTGCATTAAACGTTAACACGACACATCTTCTTTTTAAACCTGCCTGCTTCCTTTTTTTTTTTTCAAAACCAAAGCCAAGGTTTCACGTAAAAAAAAGAAAATATGAAGCTGCAGTGAGTGGGAAATGCAGAAAAGGAAGGAAATGAAAACAAACAGCTGTTTGCAACTGCGTCCGTTGAGACTCAACTAGTGCACAACAGTACGCAGCTGATAAAAAAAAAATGACTCGTGATTCAAGCTAAGACAGAAAACATAGAACGCTAATAAAACCCTTCATTTCTCAGTGATCTGCTGCAGAGATCTGCCTATATCTTCATCCTCACCAAACCGTCATATAAGCAGCATTTCCGAGGTTGCATCTCGCCTTTTTGTCTGGGTCTATATTACATCTTGAACACACAATGATTGCCTCCAGATGTGGTTCCCAGGTGCAAATGCTCCATAGCAACAATTACCAGGCTTAGCGCCTTTATCTTACCAACAGACTAGATCTATTTCCCCTAAACTTTCCATGAGACAACCGTGTAAATGACTGAAATCAACGCACCTGGAGATGGTACATTGGCAATTCTGTCAACATGAGCGCCCGTAAATAAAATCTGTGGAGCCTTTTTAGGTCCATCAGGTTTCTTGGTTCATCATTTCATGCAGCTCACAACCCAGAAGAAATTGATTTCTCTGGTTACATAAAAAAAAATGGCATAGCATTTCTCTGCATCAAAAAGAGGCTTGAGTACTTTCAAGGCTGAAAAAGTTTATTAGGTTATCAGCTCTGCAGGTAAAAATGTGGCTGTAAACTTGCTGGGGTAAAAACGTGGATGGTAGAAGAGAGGTTAGACATCTCTTCAGAAGACGTGAAAAACTACAGGTTTCACTAGTCGATGAACCAAATCTTCCATCAAACAGAACCTGTGTGGCAGACGACTGGTGGAACGAATGAATTTTTCCAGAAATTCAGCACGCCACTGGTGTGTGTTACCGCAATTATATGAGGTCTCATCCTCTGATTTTTAATGGAGTCACTTGAACATTTTGCAACCCGTCATTGGCCCACTCCAGGTGGAAGGGTCACAGGGACCAGCCCAGCCCTCTGCCTACTTCATTAAAATTTCCATTTCGGGAGCGGTGGGAGCCTTAGTGAGCTCCACTCCCAGCCCCACAGAGCAAAGGTGTGTGTGTGTTCAGACGGTTATGAATGCAGACAAATTAGCATTAGCTTCATTTAAGCGAGGTAAACACATCCCAAGTTGATGCAACTGTCAAGAGCAAAGCGTCTTTCTGTTTGTCCATCACTCTCCAGGGTGAGCGTCGCGCAGGAGCTGCGGATTTGAGGAGATTATATACTTATATAGATTATTTAGCTGTCATTTGCAGCCGGGCCAAAGCAATTAACCTGCTTCATAAATTTCATCTAAAGCTCACAAAACACAAAAACAAGTTAATCTGTCCCAGGCTGCAGGGACTTCAGTCTATTAGTCCAACGCAATAAGAGCGAGTTCAGAATTTAAGCTTAAACCAGCATTTACAGTCTCTTCTAGCTCCATTCGCACGCTAACAGGCTGGGAAGGAACGAGCTAATCGGCTATGCAAATGAGCTGAAGTAATAAAACCATCAACACAACAAAACCTGAGATCTTTAGAGTGACCATTGTTTACGGTTCAGCGCCAGAATTTGGACACAACTTCAAATACAGCAGGGTTTCTTTTTAATAAAGTATAAAGGAATGGAGCCCAGTTTCCACCTTCTTTCATTTATAATCTTGGTAATTACCTCTGCCAACAAAGATAAAAGAGCTTAGCTTTTAGCCTGTCTAAGTCTGAATGTTTGGATCGTCTTTTACCTCCATAACTCAGAAAGTTGAGCTTGTAGCTGAAAGACCCAAAGTACTTTGGTGGAAAACCTAATCAAAGAGTAGTCTTTACAGTTACAGTTTGACTGCAGTGATGCACATCTTCCATCCAAAGTTGGTTTTATTGTTGCATTTTGATTCACAATTATAAAAAGAAACTTTTGCATAGCTGACAAAATGACTCACTGCAATGTTATATTTTCCTAAACAGAAGCGGAGGATGTTTCGGTAGATTATTATCTGTTTAGCAAGATGGGTGAAATGTGCAGAAAGAGAGTCGCCTCATAAACACTCGAGCCATGAAAAAGGAACCAGCTTGTCATTCATTCTCTGCTGATGAAGGGACTGCCCAAAAAATGTCATGAACTTTGGAAAGTCAGTTAAAAAGTCTTCATACCAAGATGCCCTGACCCCATCAGGAGCTTGAAGTACAGAAATTACGACAACAGAAAAATGATCAGACAGAGACTGAGGGTACCACAGACACATTTTGGCAGAAAAAGGTATTTCTCTTTGATTGAGAACTGCATGATTTGTAGCTATCATAAAGCTAAAAGAAGCAATTTCCCCAAGAGACACTGAGTTAGCAGAGTTAGCACATCAACCTGCTGTACAGATGAAGAAATGTGTAGTGTGTGCGACCATGTTGTCCCCTATACACAGCGACACACTCAGACATACAGACCATGTTTTTTTCCTTTATCCGGCAGTGCACACATACCCACACCCTCATACACCCACACACTCATGCTAGTGCTCACACTCACTCACAACAGGAAGTTTGCAGGGTTTGTGTGGCATAGGAGACTTTCCTGTGCAGGCTAAAGCGTAACCTTAACATTAGTCTTTGTTTAGTGGACATTTAACTCATGCAACACTTTGAAAGATCAAAAGAAATGTGCCAGTTGAAAGATGAAAGTATTTCTTGGCAGAATGCAGAAAAAGAGCTTTTCAGGGAAATTAACCAATTAATTTATGTGAATGACTACCCCATGGCACATAATCCCAGATTAGATTTCAAAGACATGAACATGGAAAATAAATTCATATTTTTGAAAAGGGAATGACCTTCAATTGTCTGCCAGGGGTCAAAAGTTTAGAACCAAAGCTGTCATGATGGCATATTTAGAAGTTGTTTCAACTATGAGTTGGAATTCAAAAAATAGCATTTAGCTATCATGTATGACTAAGGCTCATAAAACAAATTTTAAATAAAGTAATAAAGAAAAAATTGAAATAACAACCCATTTAATATGGCAGGTAGTCATCACTCACCAGGACGGCAAATTACAATTCATGTCCGTTAAACACAAAGAAACTGTAAGTGCAAACTATGTCGCAAATGCTAATTAAGCACACAGATTCACTTAATCTGGGAAATGAAAATGTGAAATCCACTGTTCCTGCATCACCATCTGCTCCACGTGCATCCCACAACTCCCTGAGAGTGTAGATAAGCTTCATACTGGGAGATAAAAAGATAAATTAAAGATGGAGGAAGGGAAAAATGTAATAAAAGGTGAAGAAAGGAGATAAAAGGAAAAAATAAATAAGTAGAATGATGATGAGATGAGTAGTGAGTAAGAATAAAAGAAAGGGAAAAAGGGAAAAGGAGGATGAGGTAAAAGGGCGAGTTGATACAGCAGCAGAGGTTGGGATGTGAGGAAAGTGTGAACATGAAGAACATCACGAGTTTAGAGGAGGGGAGGAACTTTAGCTCATCGCCGATAAAAAGATGATTTTTAAGATAAAAAACCCCAACTACACAGATTGAGTCTCCAAAGGAGAAAAAGTCTTTTGTTATCCTTTGAAATAAAACATAATTCAAGAACTAAAAACCTTCCTGATGCTTAAATTAATCTATAATATTAGGATCAATATGATGAAAATTTCTGCATTAATCTGCCTTTTTAGGCTACAGTGATGCAATTCAGTTAGTCCCAAATTTGGAAATGGCCCCAAGTCTTTTGATTTATAACGTGAAGTTGTTCTTAATTAAAGACCTTTCAAATTGTCACATTTGGAAATTATTTGGGGCGTTTTAGCAGCTGGCCTCAACTGATAATGAGCTGGAATGATCCATGATACTTAAACTGTGCTCTTTCTAACCATAAGTACGTCACTATTGATTTAAAGTTTTTACTCTCTTTAGTCAATAAGAAAATTAATCATTAACAATTGTAAAATGTGATGTTATTTAAAAAAGCTGGTATATCAATAAATTCAATGGTAATTTGGCACTTTTAATCCTGAAAAAAATGAGGATAAAACTACAACCTGCACAAGTATAGTCCAGGTTCCAATAAAGGGGGAATGGTCCATTAACTTTGTAGCCCAAATTTCCTCCACAACAATAAACGAATAAATTGGGACATGAACGAGCAGCACTTAACCTTGAGCGCTTTACCCATTAATGTCTCTCTCCCCTGTCATTCACAGCAGCTAGATAGCATTTAAAATGTCCAAAAAAAACCCCAGCCTCTGCCGACTGTTGCTCATCTTCAACACTTCTACCATCATCATTACATCCACTTCTGCAACTCTGACACTAAAAAAGGAAACCAAAATCTAAAATGTCATGTCCCACAGACCAAAGAAAACATATTAGAGAGGAAACACCATCGTCTACATGAAGAAGCAAATGTGTCAATTATACTTTTGGCTCCTCCTCTATGTCCTGCTCCATTCTATCAGTGTTTAGCTCCAAAATGTGCCTTCGATCACGTCGCCGCGTGCACGCTCTGGCACCTCCTCGACACCTGCCAAAGCAGTGACAGTTGACTTGGTCCCAAAATATTCTGACAGGTTTGAATCCAGCGTGGCTGCAGCGGCGAGGGAAAACGGAGCGGAGCTGCAGGAGACGGAGGCGCGCATTCTTACATGCAGATGGCAAAACAAAAACCTCAGCGGGCCCCACAGAGAAAGATCAAACCGGTGCAGAGCTTCTAATAAAACCACAGCTCTGCTAGGATTCCCCTTCATGCCAAGTGTGTGTGTGTGTGTGTGTTTTTTTAAAAAAGCACCCGTTAAGCGCTTTGGTTTGTCTGTGCCATCGCAAACAATACAATAAAACCAAACATGCATAAACCACAACAATCTGCTGCGAAACACAGGCTGTCACATGGGAAATGCAGTGTGTCGCAATGAATGTCATTTCACAGGGAAGAGTGTTGGCCTGCCAGTTACCGATAAGCTCGTCTAGATTGGCTCCCACCACCACGGTGATGGTCCAAAACCAAGAATCTTGATCATTTTCTCTATCCTGAGGGTGGTAAAATTTATTTTTAACATCACAGTCATCCAAATGGACTTAGCACAAGCTAATCGAGTGAACTTGTGATCCAGGCTTCTGACACAGGCATAAAAGATCCACACCAGGTCTTTGTTATAAAAACAATGTTAAGGTGTTTTTATTCTTACATGGTGGGTTTTGGTCCCACTGAGCAACTCCTTGATGTTTAAAACAGTCCCATCATGCGTAAACATGCCTTGATGTCTAGAAATTGTGGTTATTTTAAACAGTAAATATTCAGTGGGGCAATGTACAGCACGTCACTGATGTTTCCTATTATCATAATCAGGTAATTACTTATTTTATCATGTGTAACTCAATTTATGCACCGACTATAAATATTATAAGTATTTATACATGAGCGAGTTGGGCCAATTAGCACCTCTGGCTTGGGAATTTTTGCCTCTTTTACGTAAAAATAATAGAAAAATGTCTGAAAAACAAATGTGTGATCACCTGATGAGATCACACCTCATAAAAGATATCAACATGCTGAAGAAGATGCTTCTCACATTACTGTTTGTCTATCACAGGTCGCTATGGTTCTCCCCCTGAAGGGAATAAAAAAAAACCTGATAAATATGAACAATTTAAGAGATATGGGGCAGAAATCTAAGAAATTCCACGGCCCAGATCAGGAGAATCCAAAGGAAACGTCACATACTCAGCAGCACTGTAAGTTTGAAAAGTATGATTTCTGCGTTCCAGAACCACTATTCACAATCCCAAGGCTGTCCATGAACCATGCTCGGGCACTTTGCAGGGAACACTGTCGACGGGCATCTTCGAGATTTAACCCCACATAGTTGTGAAATCCGGGGGAATATTTGCACAGCAGTGAGTATAGCTGCGTTTATGTTCATAAATTTTGAAACGATACTTCTGCGATTCGTGCCTCAAACAACAAACGGTTGAACACACCAAACCCTGAGACACGAGGTCAGGTTATAAAGAGAAGGGAGAAAGGAGGAAGAGTGGTTTTCGCTTTATGTGACTACCCCCACCAGATATAAATGTGAAGCTTCTGCAGAGTTTACAAAACTTCTTTTTCACAGTGATGAATTTCACTGTTTGTTTATCACGGAATTTAGAATGGCCTCCAAAACATCCCATGTTTGAACCATTACTATAAGAGAGGCACCACAACAAACTAAGTCTGCATCACTGCGTGAGGCTGCTGCTGAACTATGGAATTATCGACACCTCTCTGCGGCTTTCAGGGGTTATTTTACAAAAATGCTGATTTCATGGAATATTTCAAAACGGGACAGAAGTAATCTGCAGGAGAAACCCTGAATAAATAAGTAAAAAAAGACGTTGCAGATGTCATAGAGACACGATGGGCTTCAAAGAGGCTTTTTCCCACCCTCTGAGGACAGCAGCAGAGGAATTTACAACCCACTAAATCTGCATAAACGGAGCGGGCAGTGAGTTAGGACATGATAAGTCTCTGACATTAGGCACTTGTAAGAAAATGTTCTAGGAGTAATGTGGCTAAATTTACACACATCACGCAATAAAGATGATAGTGCCTGTTAATCATTTTTTTACACACTCATTTTTTTAGTCAGCTGCTAACTCCTGTTAGCTACTCTACAATGAACCTGTCGGGTATTTGTTAGAGCAAAAGCAGTGAAACTCCTCTTTTTTATGAAATTATTTACTGGAAAGAAACACGTCCTCCTGAATTTGTGGCTGGCACTCTGGGTATGTTCCAGCACCTGAGAAAGTCTTTATAAGTGTGTTTCTTTTTTACAGGTCACTGCACCCTCTGAAAACTTTTGCAGTTTGATGCCACTTGTCAGTAGACGTTTGCAACTGTTATCTTAAAAACCCAAAGTTATTACCTGAGCTTTTGAGTCTGGCTGCTTTGGGCTTAAAATAAGTCTTTCGTTTGGAAGAACCTGTCAGTAAAGCAGCAAAAGCAGCACACACACATTTATATAAGTCTTCAAAAATTAAATAAATCTTTGATAAAGCCCGCCCTTGACACAACTGTGGCAGTTCATCTGTCTGCCTGCTTCTCTTAGACTTTTCCAAGTCTTCATATTACATCTTAAAGTATCAGGTCCTTGATGGAGAGACTGACCTGCAGAGAGCTGAGAAAGTACAGATGATTAAGATCGGTGACAGAGAAAGAAAGGAGGGAGCCAGGTGGGAGCAGACGAGTGGAGCGGATCTCCGTGAGGCAACTCATCCCAGCGTTTTATTTACGGCCCAGCGTTCCCGGGACTCCAGCTGCCGGTGAGCGATAACCAGACAGGTATATGTTACGCTAAAACCCAACATCCTTCACGGTCTGCTGGATTACTACTTTCTTCTCAGGTTGTAGAAAGAGGAACACCACGGCATCATATCAGCCCGGGCAGGATACACACACTTTTGGTGTCATATATGTTTCCCTTGAATGTAAGCAGCGTTTTAGGCTAGTTCCGCCTATACTCGGGAGTCATTTTCTGTTTGCAACAGCAAAGACGAGACCACTGAATGAAAATATTAGGAATAATGCAGGCAAATTTGTGAAGGAATTGCCTTGTTAAATTGCACAAAAATGCATTTATGCATGCCACAATGGCCAGGGCGGATGGGGGGGGGGGACCATACTGCGAAAAAGGGGTAATAAAGCCAGGACGCACAGATGAACAATTTTCAGCCGCTCCTGCTTTACTGTTCTGATCCATCCTGTGATTTAACAGCAGAGGGAACAAGACAATTACAACATGCGCTGAATTGCTCATTGGTGCCAGGTTGAGGGCCTGTTTGTCCATCTTTCTCAGTCTTTCCCCTCTGTTACCCCTCCAGGCAGTGCAGTTAATGATCTTCCATTCTGAAGGTGAACCCATCCAGTGACCTCGCCGCTACGATACACTCATGCAGATGATGGACTGTAGCTAAGCCTCCAGGCCGTACTGCACAGACAGGTGTTCCTACACACACACGTGATGAGAGTTGATCGTTTCCATTCAGTCCTCCGTTGTTTCTAAAGATCTCAACGATTACAACATTTATTCCTCCACAAAAACCAGACGAACCCTCGGAACGTTAACTGCTGTTGGCCGACATGGCATTATCCGTCAGGCAGCTACGCCTCTGTAAGGCACTTCACAGCATCTGGAATTATTCCAGTTCTTAAAATAGCGCCAGCGTCTTAAAAGACAGAGTAAAGAAAGGGAGATCAAGGGGGAAGACAAGAATATAAAAGGCAGGAAAAATGACTGTTGCGGTGCTGGTGAAGAGTGGTTCTATTAGGGCAGCGAAGGGGGAAATATTGGCCAACGCAGGCCCGTACCATTTGTCCTCGTCAGGATCCCGAATAGAATCGGGATCAATTATTCATAGGCTCTATAACGGGCAATAAATGTTAGCCGGAGACAGTAGGGCAGAGGAGAGAGTGACAACTGAGGTTGGAAGCTGTGATGGAGGGCAAGTTTTAAGGTATGGACAGAAACTGTTGGATAACCAACAATGGGCCACACTGAGCTGTGACATTTAAAAGTTCCCATTTGCTTGTCCTGTGCCACTTTCACCGCATGATAATCTGGGAAAGCCGTCGCAGTGGTGAACCCAATAAAGCAGGGATAAAATCAGGCCTGCATGAATAATACCAATAGACATATACTGGCAACACGTAGGCCCTGAGAATCCCTCTGTGGATGAGGAATAATGAATCATATAAGCCCACAGGGTGTTTGGACTAATTCTGTGATCTAATTATCATCCTACACTATAAAATGTTTAATTTAACAGGTGAAAAGAGGGACTAGATAATATCAAGTGACATTATGACTTGAATGGTCACTGTAAAAACCTCACCTGTGTATTTTTGCAGCCCTGTACACAGAAGCCAACTCAGAAGTACCAGATTTAATACAGCAATCAGAATAAAATGATGTGAAGAATAGTTTAAAGAGGAGAAAAGTGGGGTTTAGATCTGGATTGGATGCCAGTGTTACAGATATTCTGTCTTTTCAAATTTAAACAAAAGGATGTGATTAATCCTGTCTGGCCTCCTGGAAATTATGAGCTTCTCTCGCTAATTTGTTTTACCCAAATTATGTTGTGACGGGAAACAACTGCTGTCTGGATTTTGTTTATAAGCTACATTAGTCTGACGGTGGTCTGGCAGTGAATTAATCTTTTTATAAAAAAAATTGTCTGCGGGCTTTGCATCCTAAAATGAAATATCCCTGCGCAGACAATGTGCCCACACATGGAAGTGAATAGAGCCCTAATGTGTGTGTTGTTGTTCTCCCTCTCTGCCTTTAGTTCAGTAAAAAATGTGGGGTTTTAATGGCCTCTCGTTGGTCTTCTTCTAAAGCACAAAAACACAACAACGTAGGAGGTTCTAGATTTTGTGCAAATCCAACTTCAGCCAGTTACTTTTATTTGAATTTATGGTATTTTATGCCATTAGACTGATACAGAGAACCTCAATGTGGTTTAGATTAGCGGTTTGCTCTGGAAACTACCGGTAATCGCGGTATCTGCACCGAAATAGCCAAATGCTATCGTCAGCAAGCACAAGTGCTATGATAAGTGACATGTCATGGAGGGTTCTCACAGGAGCACAAGAGCATTACAACTAAAAAAGAAAAAAAACCTAAATTATGCACCATTCTTCCCCCTTTAAATGTAAATATATAGAAAGGAGGACAGAGGACTAGTGCAGGTTGGAGTATTTCTCTATAAACATTCATGAAATGGTCCCTCGTACATTTTCCTTGGTGCGGAGACACAACCCAGGGCGTGAATTATCACACAGCGACACCTCTGCTGATAACTGACTGAAGGAATGCCAGACCCTCGGTGATGAACACCAAACTCTCCACTGTGCATTTCCAAATGGCTTCAGCGAGCTAATGGCAGTGTGGGAAAAATTAGTGCACATAAGGCAGGGGAAGTAATGTAGCCTCCAGCTCAGCTCATTTTCTCCAAACGAAAGAGATAATCTGGACCCCCCCTAAAGGCTGCGGAGATTGAAAGCCCTACGAGCGGAAAGGCCAAATAACTAAAAGAAATTAGATGTGAACCTGGGCCAGAGTGTTCTAATTCCACCCCTGCGTCTCACAGCAGAGGCTGTGACGATCTGCACGAGTGCCACACAGAAGATTCGATGTGATAGAACAATCAACTGTTAACTTTGTAGTCATTATTCATCCCCATGTGTTATTTTTTTCCATCTTTCTCTGTGGACGGTGCAAGCAGAAGTGTTTGTGACAACTGGAGCCGTTCCCACCCAGATGGACTGGCAATGGACCGTTTCAGCAGCACCGACTTCCAACCCCACCAATGGCCCCTAGCCTCACCATGATGAAAAGGGCACAACTAGCATGCTGCAGCAGCTCCGAAAGCAAGAACAATGACTCCGAGATGCAAATGAGCTGGGAAGTAGTGGGAAGCTTCATTCCCAAGTTTCAGAACTATGACAGGAGGTTAGGCTGATTTTCTTTGAATACATCATCTAAATGTGGTTCCCCTTTACATGAATATTTCCCCTAAATCTTAATGCATTTTTGCATTTTCATGTACCGTTAAAGATATACTATATGTGGCTGGAAATGTTATGAGGCTGTAACTTGGTTACACTGAAAAGTTAATTAGCTCTAGACCTCCAGGGTATCTACCAGTGTAGATAAATTGGCTTTCCCATTGAAACAACGGATGTGCAAGAGCATACGCAATGACATCGCATCGATTGGAGGACTGACGGTCGACACTGCAGCTCGCAAGCAAAGAAAACGAGAAGATTTTGACGGGAACTACGTCTGTACAGCGCGTGTGAAAACCACTACAAGTCGAGGCAAATATCAGCGCCCACAACAGCGGACTAAATAAGTGCTTTTGTACTCATTTGTTTTCAACAGACTTGAATTTTGGCACCAAAAACTGTTGAGCGGAAGAGCTACAACGCCACAAAGCAGTTTAAATAATGCATTAGAGAGAAATGCTGCGATAGAGATATTACTGTAGCGAGTGAAAAACTGTTGACACAGTACAATCCAAACTGATAAATCATGACGTACGTCGAGCATGTGACTTCAATACCCAGTGAAGCTTCGGCTCCACCGGCGGGAAGAAAAATAGCTGCAGATGAAAACGTCAGATCTGTGCGAAGTGATGAGGAGACTGTCACTCTCCTCCTGTTAATACATTCAGCAAAAGTAGCGCCATACGCTACAGCTGGCTTTCTATAAATATGCACTAAAAGAGGGAAAAGTGCCGTTGCTGCCTCGTGTCTCAGGTGTACCGGGAATCCAGAATTCATAGTAATCTTTAGTGCAAACGCAGGAACAGAAAAGTGAGGACAGGGGCAAACTAATCTTTTTCCTCCATCTCCTCCTGTTGACGTGCCTGGGCTCCACGCTGCGGAATGTGAATCTGGACACTCTTTTTCCCCGGCTGATCCCTCAGGACCCACAGTCCTTTCCCGCTCCACACAGGAAGCCCCATGCATTATGCATCGCCATCCAGTCCTATTTTGGAGCAGAGAAGCAAAAAATAGAGAGAAATATAGAGCTTCCCCAGCTCTGCAATCAGTCCCACGCTTGCTTAATGTTTCTGTAAAAACAACAAGGTCTGGTTGCGACCATATGGGATCACCATGAAATATTTACCCCCGTCATTCCTCGTTGCCTCTTCTCACTCTGTGGTCCCTCGCTCAAACTTTGAGCAAATAGAAGACCCAGAAAAAAGGAAAAGAGCCTTGACTGGGATTGTCTGCATGTAGACAATCGTTCAGGTTTGACCCTTTACACACGCACACACAAACACACATTTTTCACAGAGAGGTGGAACATGGGATTTGATTTATGTGCCCTTGAAAGTGGCGAGGAGAACTGGCCTGCATAGGTCAGATCAAAGTGGGCGTTCAGTGAGTGCCGCTGGTCAGAACACAGGGCAGTTTAGCATGCATAAATGGACCAACAGCCAAAGGCAAGCACTTAAGGTCCATAAATGCATTCATAAGAGGACCGCATAGAACACACGACACAGAACAGGCTTTCAGAAAGGCCTGGCCGTGGGAAGAACTCCTCGCCGGGAAAGAGGGTGACCTTAACACAAAATAAGTCTCCGCAGGTAACTTACGTTATTTCTATATTGACCCTCAAACCTTTTTATTTTCTGCTCTCCGAACAATAGCATGCTATTTATGAGCATGCAGAGGTCATAAAATGGCCTGGCAGGCCTGGCTTTTGTTCTCTTTGTAAAATGGTAAAGGTTATTGACTATGAAAAGGTAATTTCCCGCATACGGCGTGTGTACGCGTAGGCTCACGCTCCATCTGTGTTTGCATTCTCCTCTTTCTGCAAGCCAACCGCACATCTTGTACAGCATGGATCACCACTGCTGAGCTTCTTTCACGACCATACAGAAGAGGGGGAAAAAATCATTTAATCGTGTGGAAGGTCTTTACATTTCCCTGGGACATCAACGCACAGCAAGACTCGGCGCTTAGAGTCCATATGTGGGATGGATGTATATGGTAACATCTATCCTCTGTTGAAAGCTTCGACAAGGGTTTAATAAGGAAGTCCCGGCTTCTCCCAGTCATTTGTTTCCTGGGAGGATTATGATTAATCTAACCTTTGATGTTCTGAAACAACAGGGAGGAGGAAGAGATGAGGGGAAGCGCTGGGGTACTTGCATGGGGATGTGGAGGCTTAGTGAGACAGTGCTTTGAATGCTGGTCTAATGAAGCAAATTGAATTGAGTCACACAGGATATTGAAGCTGTATTGTGGAGAGTGACACAGCAGGCGGGTGCGATGAACAACAGCTTGCATTTAGGAGATCACAGCGAGATGGATGGATAAAAAGATTCCGCTCTCCAAGGGAAGGGTGATTTGTGTAGGAAATAGAAAGGCAGGACTATTTCACAGCCCGTCAACCACCAGATTTGATATTTTAAAAGGAAAAAGCTGCACATATTATCAGACACATCTTCTTTAAGAAGCGGGAGAAGGAGTGCTGCGAGGTGTGAACCCCAGAGGTGTCGGGGGTCCATTTGGCATCAGCGGGCGTAAATGTTGGGGAAAAAAAATCTGCCAGAGCAGCATGTGTAAGCATGCTTGTGCATGTGTGAAAGGTGATCACGTGGAGGAGGGGCCATTACGTTCGAATTAGCATGAATTAAAAATGAATTTACCGTCATGAATTATTAAAACTAGCCTAATTGCATTTGCATAGTTTTATGAGGTTCTTTGTATGTCAGCATGTGTGTGTTTGTGAATTAGAAATACTTTATCTTTTTAATAAGACTGTCATTTTCGTCAAGAACACTAATTAAGGTGCACTTTTTTTGGTGTTTGCTATAATTATTGCCTACCTCTGACCTGTTCCCACGAATTACAAACTCCCTCCAAATCAGCGGATAAAGCAAAGTGCCAAAAGCTAATTTCTGCCCGGCTGTCAAGCAGATGGCTCCCTGTTATCCCAGCTTTTTTCACACCACAACCAGCGCTGAGTGTGATTTTAAAGCGCTGCAGCTTCTCCCAGCAGGGCCCGGCACCAGCGTTGTGCGAGCCAACGATGCCCCCGTGTGGTAAAATGACAAACTGCAGGAAAATGTAACGATCTAATATTAAGTTTGACGCTTTTGTTTCAGCTCTTAGTTATATTAGTACTGTCGGATAAATGCCCTTTTTCTACAGAGAAATCTTGATTTAATCTTAATATGAGGCCTTGACATTAGTATTTAACAACAGCAACAGTAATAATATGGTTTAATTTTATTCTAAAATAATGTGCGGATATACAGACTATAATGTTATTCTTCTTTTTCTTGACTTTTTCCGAAAAATCTGCTGAAACTGTCTTGATTTTCAATTTCTACCCATTCTTAAAATCAAACACTGACTGGTTAAGCACAGGTAGAGTCACAGAAACCTGGGAATAAAATGTTTAAATGAATATATATTTTTCAACCTAAATACAACTGCAGAGAACTACACTAGCATCTCAGTCATTCGCAAACACTAGATTTGAAAACTTGCAAGCTGCTTTATCATGTCACTGCTTTGATTTCAAACGATAATTGCAGGTGTTTATCTAATCAATAACTTCTAAGAACCGCACTGGGCGTTACACAAAGCAAAAGACATAAAACGAAGAGTCAAATCACAGTTACACTTTGTATTCTTGCGATTGTGTTGGGCTGACTGATAAGGATTATTTGAGCATCTTATCAGTTTTGAGAAGAGGCTGTACACATTACCCCTCCTACCTTTGACCCTCCACTGCACTCGTGTCAACCCCTCAACAGCAAATGTGTGTCATTTTCACAGAAAGAACCTGCGGCGCTACTAGCTGAATTGCTCGATGGAGCCCAAACACAGAGACGGTCTGGTAGAACTGGGTGAGATGCGTCAGATGTAGAGAAAAGCCAACATCATCAAGTGCATGGAAACCCCTGATTCCGTATTCTCTCCTTCATCTTCTCCATGTTAGAAAGAGGAACAGCCTCAACCAGCCGATGGGGGAAATGCGGGTGGAAACAGCACAACGTGTTCTTTAAATTATGTATATTTAAACACACCCAGTTCTGCCTGGACTCTCAATACATCATTTCCTGCTGCTGTATTAATGCGTTTATGTTCAGACTATTGCTCATGCACTAATCCCTATTTCACTTCCAACCAAGCTAACCTTTAAAACGTAGCCTTCTTTACACAGACCTTTCCATCTATTGGCTGAAACTATGCTCACAGTGTACCAAGTCCATGTACACAGGTATGTGCATGTACGTGCGCACACACACACACACTAGCCAGGATATTATCATCTGAACACTGTACCTTTGGATCTCTCTCACTCACACACAAACACACACACATGCGCACACACGCACACATAGTATATATAAAGGGCTGCGCCCTTGTATTCTCTCTCTCTCTCTCTCTCTCTCCCTCTCTCTCTCTCTCCCTCTCTCTTTACTCTGACAAACCGGCCTAAACGCACGCCGCTACCATCTCCACACACCAGTCAAAATGCCGGCAGATTACAACGGACGCTGGGAGATGGTGAGCAACGAGAACTTCGAGGAGGTCATGAAGGCCCTCGGTAAGTGTCCCTCCAGTAGGTAATGCTCTGCACTGTGGATTACTGTAGAAATGAGGACTTTTTTGCTGGTAACAGTAAAACATGCTCAGAAGAGTTCGAATACAAATGTGACCAAGAGCAGGAGGGTTGAGCTGGAGATCTAGGAGGACAGAGAGAACAGTCGCGCTGCTGCTCTTCATCGAGCTGCTGTCAGGTCAGGTTTCCCTCCGCCCTCCACAGCTCTGCTCTCTGCTTCCATGCAAAATAAACATTGATCCACCACTTCCTGGACTTTTATTATCCTGACACGGGGGAAGAGGAGAACCTATTCGGACTGCAGATGAGGCAGCAAGCTGCTCTCCTGCTAAGAAGAGGCCAGAGGGAGGGAGGGGGGCTTGGAGCATCATTGATCAGGCCAGAAAGGCTTTCTGGACTCACAGCTCAATCTGCTCTTTAAAACACCACCCTGAAAGCCACCGAGACACGAGCAAACTCACATGCTAATGTAAACGGGCCAAAACAGATTATTTACCGGATAAAATACCCTCATCTCCGGGACTGATGGGGAGAAAATGAATTCCCACTTGAAGGCAAATGGGATATGAATACCTAACCGGAGGAATGTGCTTCTCGTGGTGGCGCAGAGGATCACGTCTGTATCAATGACTCTCCCGCAAATGTGTTTATAGACATCGACTTGCGCCACCAGAAAGGATCGCGTTCTCCACCTTGCACCAAGACAAAGGGTGATTGTTCCAGAACCGGAGACAAAGGTTCCAGAACCCAAGACCCTGAAGCACGTTCAGGAAGACTACGAGGGTCGACTTTCACAAATTGGGGGAGGAGTTTGAGGGAGCACACCAAAAGCCCTGGACAATCGAAAGGTCATTGGTATGTGAGGACCGAAGCGTTTGGGGTCCCGGCGGGCGGAAAACACCCCGTTAAACGCTGTGTTTGCTTGTGTGCTGATGCCAGACGCTGGTTACCTGGGACGGAGACAAGCTGGTGTGTGTTCAGAAGGGGGAGAAGCCCAACCGCGGCTGGAAACACTGGATAGAAGGAGACCTGCTCCACCTGGTGAGCACAGCAGAGGTGGTGATGAACGGCGTCCTCCGCAGGAGGGTCTTCTCAGAGGTGGTGGAACAGATAACCACCTGTTATCAGATCAGGCAGCTGCTCCCTTACGCAACCCGGGTCCACGTCGGTCGCGTCGCGTGTGGCGTTTTGGCGTCTAAAGGTTCCTGTTGTCTTTCTTTCAGGAAATCACTGTGCTGGACAAAGTCTGCAAGCAAGTATTTAAGAAAGCTCAGTGAGAAGGAAACTACTGATCCGCCCGTCATGTCTTGCAAATTAATGCCTGTTTTTGATGTATTAGTAAAACAAATGTACTAAAGCGTATGTGTGTTTTCTTGTACAGATGTGGGTTTGCACGCAGCCCTTATAAGCATTTGCAGCTTTGCATCTAATGTCAGTATTAATATATTTTTTCTTTTCATAATTCGTCACTTTTTCTCTCTCCGTTTGTGATAACGACTCACTTGTTCAGGTCAGGCGAAATCCAGAACGCCACAGATCCTCTGAGGACACCAAAAACAAGACGCACCAAGTCAAACTAAGACGTCACAATTTACCACACACACACACACACACACACACACACACACACACAAAGGTGCCGACCAATGTTCAAAAGTCTAAAGAACGTCTTAATTCAGAGGAACGGCTATATCCTGCTGAATTTTTTCTTGCTTTTTCCCTGGAATTGAACTCTTGAATGAAATGATGGCATACATTACAGAACATCAGGCGGCCAGATGGCGCGAACATCTGGGCTGAATCTGTCAGTTTCCTATGATGCCTCATCAAGGGAACGCTTCTGGCTCTCACACGCGGGGTCTTTTCTACCCACTCACAGCCCCTCACGTCCAAGCCTGTGAATGGAATCCAAACTCTGTAAAGGGTTTCAGACGGGAGCTGGAGAAAAAAAGGATGAAAAGTGCTACCGAAGGTTTGCCGCATGCGGGAAACTTGCAGCCTGTGCAGCAAAATTACTTAAAACATTATTTACCGAAAACACCGTGCAGAGGGGGTGTATTTATGGAGGTGTCCGTGTGTGAGCCGGCCCAGATCTCCTCCAGAGGCTGAGGGTCACGGCGCTCCCCTGTGATAATCCTCTCTCCCGTCTCTTTGGCGTGGGGGGGTCCCAGTCGGAGCAGAAACGGAAACGAGTTGGCAGACCTCGCCAACAGAGTGCCAGTGTAGCCTGGCCCGGCAGAGTCAGCACCCAGCCCAGGATTAGGTAGGATTACAAGTGTTGGCTGCCACCTCAGTCCACCACAAAAAAACACACACACACACACACACACACACACACACAAACAGCGTGCAAACAGGCTAAAGAAGAAAGGCACTGGGGAAAATGAGTGTGGCCTTCAGAGTGTGTATTCTAATTGAATTTATACAGTAGCTAGATCTTATATTGGATTATTATATATAAAAAATGCTGGTTTGTTGACCCAGACTGGTGCTTCTGCTAAATGTCACCAAATGGATCAATGAATGTTTATATCAGACTTTAGCAGCAGTCAGCATGTTTCCTTCTCCCGGGATGTTAAAGAATAACCTGGCCAGGTCAGAGGGCAGCAGATGCTCGGTCCGAACCAGGTCCCTGGTCTTCAGCAGACCCTGGACCAGTTCAGGCCTGCTGCTCAGGACCCACTCAGAACTGAACCTGAGGAAAAGGCTGATTTTACCCTAAGATTATGCAAAAGCAACTTTTTAAATGTCCTAGTTTTAGGGTGATAAATTATGGATTCAAACTTTTTCAGCTCATTCCCTGGTCATACTCTGAGGACCATGTCTAAGCTTCCACCACTCCAGTCCTCTTTCCAAAGTACAAAACGTTCTGCGATCTGCAGGATTTTGCCCCAGAGTGAAGACTGAGCCGGAACCCGCCGTTATTGCTCGTTTAACTGTGACAAAAACACCAAAGCTTCATTAGGGTGCAGAAAACAGATACACTTATTTTCTCCAACCAATATGCCCACAGGCATATTGGGGTTTGGAAAGTGCTTAAGGGTTTGGAAAGTGCTTGAAAATACCCATGTGTGATACAAGAGTTTTTATTTTGAATTTTGTATGTACATTTGTTAACTTACATGTCTCCTGCAGTTTCATTTCCCAAACTCTAAGGAAATACACAAATTTAAAGATACATCAAATGTTCTCAGTCAGCTCCAGTGGTGGTGCGTTGGTTTCCACGCTACCGATGAATTTTTGTGTATATCTGTGGGACGGGGTCTGTCAGGCTCCGGTGCTCGTAGCCTCCGTCTGTTCATACGCCTGCAGGGCCAGCTCAATGTAACCGGCCCGCTGGGACTCCCTCTGGGCATAGATCTGAAAGGAACAAAGGTCAAAGGTCAGCATAAGAGAAGGAAAAAAGGTCAGTGCAAAGGCTTTAAAGATAAGGAGGTATTGAGAATCTCAGCCCAATGCCAGTATTATTGCTTTTAATGGAAGAATAAATAAAACTCAGCCAAGTTTGTGCTGCTCAATCAAGCGTGACTAAACGAGAGGCCTCCTCCGAACGTTTCTGCAGCAGACACACGCCTGCGTCTCCTGCTGCTATCCTCTCATATTAAATGGCTGTCATTCTCAGTGCCCCTCCTCACTGCTTTAAGGCCAAAAGGGTGCGAGTGCTAATAAGACCTGATGTGTCCCAGGTTTGGCCTTAAACTTCCCACGCTAGAGACTAACCTAAACCTCTTGAACACGAAATCTTAGATGAAACGGCCTTGACTTGACCTCAACAGAGCACCGCTGGCTTCTGATTGACTCTAATACCCCCAGGATGGGATTTTTTTTTTAAAGGGGGCTATTTCTGAACTATACAGACCATTTATCTATGACCTCTACAGGGGTTTCTCGTGCCAGGGTTGGTGTCCTTACCTTCAGCAGGTCCGTGCCGGTGGCCTGCTGACTGGCAGCCTCCTGGGCTGACTCACTATGTGGGTGGATCATATGGAACAGAGACACAAGACCAATGGCGTCCTGGAGCCTGGAAACAATCGCACAAATACCAGGGGTTTGAGTCACTGGCTCCGCTTTAGACTCAGATTTTTTTTTATTATTTCCTTAAAATATTGTAATCACGCTGGAATAGTCCATTCCACGATGACAGCTTAAGTGTAGCTTAAGGGAGACAAGTAGGAGGGAGGTTTTGCACAATCATGTGTAATAGGGGGAGAGAAAAAAAAGCGAAAACTGGAGAAGATGAAATCTGTGCAAACAAGACTGCTGAGTGCAAACACAACACAACTGAAGTGGAGTGGGTAATACCTGGTGTAAATACATAGCTTTGAAGAAAAATATTGATTTTCAAAAAGCAAATAACACATTCTGAAAACACACTTGGTTTTTGTACATTTAGCTTTGCTGTAATTTGCCACTCTGGTTTTTACCCCAGCCTTCTTGCTGCAATGACTATTGTTTTTACTGTAAC
>CAAE01014974.1:837275-876721 GCA_000180735.1 Tetraodon nigroviridis
GCCTTGCGTCCAGGTCCGGTTGGAACAAGCAGAAAGAAAGGTGATTAATAACTGTCATGTCTGTCACGGCAGAGCGTTGCACGAGACGGGAGGGACCGAGGCTGGAGGAGACACGAAATGCTAATAGCTGTTGTTGTTGTTGTTGTTGTTGAACAACAGAGAATGTGCGTGCATCTGTGACAGATGTTAAAGATAAGCAAGACGTCTGAACTGAGAGAGATGAAGGTACTTACAAAAACAGGGAATTATCTTGGAGCAATCACAGTGTTCCTAAGTGAGAAACCTGGACGTAAGGCTTTGAGACCCTCTTATTCAACTATAAAATGGTCAGATATTTTAAAGGTTAAGAAATGAGCCTTAAAGTTATATTTAAATAAAATTCTTTATTAGCTGTGCCTAATTGTCAGCCAGAAAAGTACATTAGTAAACCACAACTTCACGTGTTCATCTTTGGGGCTAATCCTATGTTGGTTTGTTTCTTTTGTTTTGTTTTTTTTTTAAGTTGTTGTTTGTTTGTTTTTGTTTTTTTTTTCACTGTTTTTATTTTGCATTATGTATTCGGTGATTTAAGTCTAGAGTTTGCAGTTTGAAATGAGTCTTTTTATGTAAAAAACCTGCCACTAGAGGACGTTGCGGCAAAGCTCTGTCTCCAGCTGCCTGCTGTCTTAGTGACCAGTGAGGCCCTGATAAAAGGTAAATATTGGTATTTAATAGTACATAAAATGCAGTAAAACTACAGATATACTTTATGATTATTTTGACCCAGATATTTGTGAGATGCAAAGATTTCTGGAGAAATAAAAGGTTACACAAACACACAAAAGAGGTTTAATTGCCGCAGATTTCAGATTTGTCCCGTAAAGAGATATATAGATATAAATAGAAAAATGGGAGAGAATTTTTGAATAAACACCTCCCATGACACCTTAAGAAAGGAATGAGATGTTTGAAATAGTCACCATATATGGTTCCATCAGGCCACAGTGAAAGGAGTGGTGTGTCTCAAGGTTTTCTACACGATAACAGCAAATGTTCTAGATACTGTATATCGTGCTGAGTCTGGATGCTAAAGGGCAATGTCATGACATGCTCCACACTCTTTCACCGAGAGCTCCTGAAGGCACGGTTCCTTCAGTCCTTCCTTCATCCACACAAATCTGTAGAGGTGAACACAGCAGTCGATATCGAGCTTTCAGCCATTATCTTCACTTTGCTTCAGCAGAGAAATGCCCAGATCGGATTTAGGTTTCATCTGTGTGTTTTATTATAAATATTTGTGGAGTTCCAGTGGACTCCAGTGGAGGGTGATAGCAAAAGATATGAAAAAAGAGATGGAAAAAAAAACCAGGGAAAAAATACTATTTATAGAAAATATGTGTCCTTGGGACTCCTCCGGGTCATCTTCCTCGTAGTGAGGTGATCCTGTTTGGAAAGACAGGAATCAGCATCCTGCCTGTTGCAGAAAACTGTTTCCCTTATGCGTTTCTGGGCTTGATCCTGGAAAAAGCACCTTGAGTCGGGAGTCCTCCTGTGCGGATACGTGAACTTTAGGTTTTAGTGTCCAAGAAATACAAAACCTATGTACATTTCACCATTTTTTTGTTATGATTTGTCTTTTCTCACGTGGTATATATTTGATGTCTACATCTAACTGTGACCTGAAAAGGGGTCATCAAGAATAAAACCTAGGTTTTCACGCAGCGCAGACTCCCTGTGCTGCAGCTTGCACGTGGGTGTGTGTCCAACTGTGACCATCACACCATCTCCCAGGCTCAGCGGACTCGCCATCCTCTTCTGCATTGGAGGATTTAGATGTTTGTGGTGGCCCTCACCTCTCCTCCGGTTCAGATCGGTGGCCCGCACCCACACCCGTGTGGGCAGAACCCGGTTGAGATGACCGTCGCCTGCCAAACCTGCCTTTCCACCCCCAGGTCTTGTAAGCCTGGTCACATGACCCCAGCCAACCAGAGCAGCCAATAGTGTTGCTGTCCCCGTGTCCTCATGCAGTGGGAAAACATTCCAACATGTGGCCTCGGACTGCTCCAGAAACATCTGCAACGTCCGCCACTGGTGAGAGTCCGCCCCCCCCCTGCTGCTTCAGAAGATAACTTTAAAATAACAGAGCTGCTAAATTAGTAACAATATTAACTTTTCTTTGGTCTCCCAAACATTCTGAGAAGCTCTAAGAGAGCATCTTTTTTATTTTTTTACCCCACATCAGTTGATCTCATAGTGGAGCTTATGCATGCTGGGAGACTTCTTATTATGAAGCAGGTCTGCGTGTGTGTGTGTGCTGCAGAGCACTCCATAGCCTTTGACATATTGTTAATTTGAAGAATGTTTGAAGTATGATGCAACATCAGCTGCTCTCACTTAGCTTTGAGCCGCTTTTCTCTAAAAAGTCCCCTCCGGTCTCAAATTACCTCCAAGACAGGACTAATACCACGCCGTGTGTGTCCGTGCGTGAGTGAGCGTGAGCCTTAGATAGAGCAACATCTTTAATGCCCACTTACAGTAATAGTAAGCATCTATGTAATTTTAGGGTCATTTAGCAGTTTATTCCGAGGTAGGAAACTCAGAAACATTCCAATATCCCAAGTCCGAAATGTGGAATAGATAAAGCTTGTAACTGTTTTGGAAATTTCTGTTCAGCTTGTGCCTGCAATTGTTATGAATAATATTATGGTTGAGTTTTGTCCATGGCTTTGTTGTGACGTGGACGTTAGCAGAAGCGGGTTGACTAAATTTCTTTAATTCGAGCGATGGCGCGGCACAGGCAGTCTCATTTCCACTGGGTTCCACTCGTCTCTGTTCCTAATAAAACTACGGAGGGTGTTTGACTGAACGTCTTTCTTCTCTTGTCATGATGTAATATAAAAGGTTCCTGTTTTCTTGTATCACAGCCCATTTTCTATTGTTGAGTTATGACAAGCCGAAGATTTGAGAGATGAGCTCGTGGGTGCTTACCTCCAAACCGACCTGCGTGTTTTCTCGCCAAAATAGTCACATGGTCTTTACACATATTATCACGTGACCTGCTTTTTCTACCATTAGCAGATATGCCTTGACCTTTGGCTCTGAAGAAAGGTGCCACCAGCGCTCCACCAGTCTGCTAAACCAAACAGTTGCACACTGCGCTGGCTGTGTCTGTGAACCCTTACCTATATAAATCACCTCAGGGTCTGACCTTGTCTTTCAACTGCAAATACCGAACCCCAGCCCTATAGATGCTAGCCTCTGGGTCAGCGTGGATAAAAGCTCTCCATCAGAGGAAAAGGAAGCAGCACATGTTGGGTTTGTTTTACATGGGGCTTAATGGATTCCCGCTTATGCATGCATGTGTGAATGTCCACTTCCCCTGACCGCCTGGCACGCGTGACCACCCGCAGCACGCCAGAGGACAGGATGGGCATCCACATATGCCCACATTGCTGGGACAATGCAGGCGCTCGTCAGGGTGGGCAAGGAGGGCACAATGGGAGGATGTGGCGTATTATTTTAGCCCCTGGGGCAAAGGGGCGAAGGCAGCTAGAAGTGAATATTACTGGCCGATACATGAGGCGAGGCCGATGACTGATGATAGCGAAAGCTTAAAGTCGAAATAGACTGAAAGTGTGAGTTTGAACTTTTAACTGCAGGCGATATAGAAGGGATGTTATTATGATAAGGCCATAAACGGTGGCAGAAAGGGTGATGAAATTCACCAATATTCAGAAAGTGCTCCTAAAATATTGATGCACGGTGCCAATTTTTCAGTAAAACATCCACATTTCAAGTTTCAGGAAATGGTTTTGCAATGAATTTATTACATTTCAACTGTCTCTTGAAGTCAGGTATAATTTAACAGGGCGACATCATTGAGAATGTAAGTTGAGGTGGGTTACACTACGGAATGTGCCACAGCCAATCAGGCGTCTCAATCTCAGGCTGACAGCCAATCAGGTCATGGCACTTCGGGTCCCTGAGAGACCACTAACCTTGATGCAGAGGACATTTCTGAACTTTTCGCTCCAGGAGATCTCAGCTTCCTTTTCCCCATCCATAAATTGCCTTTTTTTACCCCGTGTCCTGCAGAGGTATGTGGACGTAAGAGAAGCATGTCTCTCTGGTAATTGTATTTTGCTTCATGCCAAAGAAATGTTTCCTCTCTCATCGCCCCTGATCTCACTCTTTCATTCTGCCTCTCTGCCTGTCTCCCCTCTGTCTCACTCCAATGATGGGAAAAGGGCCCAAGAAGGAATTCATGTGTCTGAGAGTGCTGTTTGGTTAGACAGAGTCATATAACACGGCTATAGCGTGTTCACATGTGCCTGAGAGTTGGGGTAGCAAAGGCTATTTACATTAAAGAGCCTGGAGCAGGCAGCACTGGGGCTCCCAGCACTCCGTGGTTACATTAAGTGAAATCGAATCAGGCTAACCCTCAACACTCCGTCTCTGTCTTCTCTCGTCTTCACACTCCGTCCCTTTCTCTCACACTATTTATACACCCAGGCCTCATCATGCTTTGTGAGTCCTTTGAGGTATTGAGGTCACTTTTGTTTCTTTTTGTTTTGTTTTTTTTGCATCACACCACTTCTCGCCACGCTGCATTGTTGCCAATGTCATCACCCCCGACACCCGGGCAGAACAGGCCAACTTTCAAATCCAAGCGCAGCTCTAGCTTTCAACACGAGTGTTTTAGACGCATTCATACTTGTCAGAAGTACAACTGACAACTTTTGTTGGCACTCTGTCACTCCCCCTGGTAGGTTGTACCCAGTACTGCAGCATTTCTCTGCGCTGGTCCTGTCCTCCACTTCAGCTCTGACCGCCATGCCTCTTCTTTAGCTGTTGGGCTGAGGAGAGAATCTATTTTTATTCATCTATTTTCGACATGCATCTGCCCATATCTATGTAAAGCAACATGTTGGAATTATCATTGCACGTTCCACGATACAGAAGTGTGAAGTCCATCTTCTCTCCTCGGCTGATTCTCTCTAATGTCCTGATGGGGCTTGTGTAGCAGGCTGCTGCAGCCAAAATACCTCCCTTGTGCACACAGACGCAACCTATATTCCTTTCTGCTTGCACACACACATACACAAACAGCAAATACCATGACTAATGTCGGCGCTCTTGACCGCCACAACTCGACCTTTAATGTCGCAGCTCTGTAAATTACAAAAAGACTGTGTAGTCAGTTGACAGCAGCTTTGTTTGGTTGGTTTGTATCCAAGCTACCACCCGGCCCATACTCTGAAAAACCTTCTCTAATATTCAAGAAAAGAACTTTATTTATATACTAAGATTATTCTTAAGTTTAGAGTTCTATCAAGCGTTTAATATTTTTCTAACTCTAACTGGATTTGTCCCAACTAAGTCCCAACTAAGCCCACTCCTTTCTTTTTTGACCTGCCGATGGATGGCTATACCTCCTTTATTCTCTAAAAGACATGTATAGTGTTTCTCCCTGAGCTTTGCACTCTGTTTGACCCCCGCCACATAAAAAACATGTTAGATAATGGGTCCGGGCTGGCCAGAGGGGCCAAGTCACTGCGTTTGATCAGGAAATCCCACAAGCGACTGTAGTCGATGGAAATCTGATTAGTAACGTTGGTGACGAAGCCACGAGATCCACAAGGCTTTAATTCAATCAGAAGTGGCAGGATGGGCTTTTGGGGGGCCATGCTTCACTGAAGCGGGATCACCTCAGTCTGAAGGGATGAGTGAGAACATTAGATAAAGTGCTTGATTGGATGCAACGGACGAGCGTGGCGGATGGTTCTGCGGCCGAGCAGGGATAACGTGAGCTTATTTATCTGATTTAACTCTTCCTGTTGCTAGTGCCCTTTTAAAGACGTTTAAAATCATGTTATTGACCATGTCTGTGTGACGTTCACACGTGTCATGACCGAAGCAAATTAATGCATAAGATTGTTATCTTCATATTTGGTGTTGTCACGTGCAAAAAAAATTGTTTTTCTTTTCCTCTTCTTGATCCAGCAGAACCAAAAGATCAATCACAGAAGGTACAAAGTCTCCCCTTGTGATGGCTTAGAGTTGACAATTTGATTTTACGGCATTTCAGAGAAAGAGTCAGTTTAGCGTTAACAAAGGAAGTAAAGCTCCAGCAGCAGGTGAGGGGCAGACCAGGAAATATTTAACCTAAATTTTAATCACGCAATAACATATTTAAATCATAACTAAACATATTCAGGTCATAGTTTTTCCAAAACTTAAAAAAAGAAAATCTCAAATTAGTAATAGAATTATTGATTTTTAGGCATAAATCAATGGCTTAGGGTAGACTTTAATAATCAGACGGATCTACCGCAGCTGTAAATGTGGCTTTTAAGGATGTTGAAGGACCATGATGAGGAAAACCCAGTGACCTGAGAGGTGAGAGCAAATTCCAGTAGTCAGGAATTTCTAATCACAACAAACATGTCAGACCTGTTTAGCAGGCGATGGCAGGTCGCTAGCAAGAGCTGTGAGATGTATATTGTTTCTGATTAAGCTTTTCTGTGCTCACGTTGCTGCACTTTGCAAAAACGTACTTTCCGCTCATCAGACCCCCAAACATTTTGCTTTGCCGTGCGCATGAAAAATAAATGAGCCGGCTGGAAGGACTGGAGCAGGGTGGCGATTAGCAGCTGTCTGATCTGTCTTCCTTCCTACATCAGTGAACGTGGGATTAGGAAAGCACACAGCTATAATTATGTTTTCTGTTGCTTTTTGCCAAAGCGATACTCAGTCCATCAGGCATCCGATTCATTTTTTCCCCTTTTATTTAATGCTGAACATTGATAGAGTGCAGATCTCATCTCTCCAACTTAACATTCAAAATAAATCATCTTCTGAAGTGGGATAGATATCAAATAGAGTACATTTCACACAAATGCCCCTCATCCGCTTTCCCTCGTGCTGGCGCCCCGGTGGACCATGAGCGAAAAAGGATGAAATGAGGTGGCCATAAAAAGCCAGCGCACCGATAACTTCCCACACATCTGCGAAAAATGTAACCTTTCGGTCACTCTCATGATGTCAGCGGGCTGTTGTGTTCAGCGGGGGATTGGGCTAAAACGCTTGTGATGGGGCCAAGGTAAACCATTCCAAATGGAGCGGCGGCGCGGGAAAAGGGACACCATCGCAACAAAAGGAGTTAGATATGGATCGTTGGGGCTGCACACCGGCTCCAGCTTGGGCCAATTATTGGTGTCATCTTGATCCAATTGAATCAATCTGAGGGGCGACTCAGGCAGGCCAGGGGGATGTGCGGTGGGTGCAAACGTTGGTCAGATCTCGTGAACTTACTGAGGAGCTGTTGACCCCCTCCTGCGATGCCACCTAACCACCCACTGACATTGAAAACCTTCAACAACCTCCTCTGTCTCCGATACCGCCACGTTGTGCTAACATCATCTAACACATCACCAATAGTTGATTGGTTCCAGTTCACAGAAGAGTTATTTTTATTGGAGAGGTAATATAAATATTAGATAAATCTGACTTCCTGGTATGCCAACAACATTTCTCTAGCTAAAAGTGTAACAGGAGATGAGTAAGCGCTTGTGGCCTCAGGTCATCCCTTCCCTCTACGCTGGCTTTCTGCTTGCAGTGAGTAAATGATTTCCCTTGTAGAGAAATCTATTTTCACATATTTGCAGATGCACACCTTAACGGGAAGTCGCCATGGGGCTGAATTTGGCGATTGGTGCAGCAACAGTGCCTGCTGGTGAACTTTGATTGATTTTTGATTAATGAAATAATAGATTATTTACTGTATTCCAAAGAACTGCAACATTTTGTATTTGTTATTTAAGGTTAAAAAAAAAAAAAAAAAAAAAGCTAACATAAAAAAAAACATAAAATTCTGAATCTTTAATGTGCTACACCAATAAAAAGGAACACTTTCTTTTCTAGAATGTTAAAAAATGTTAGATTTTTTTCTATTTTAATTTTAGAATTTAGTCTTTTTTCCTTATTGGTAAACCCAGCCTTTAAGTGTTTTATTTTGTTTTTCTAAAATGCTGCTAGTTTTTCATAAATTATAGCTGAAAAAGAGGCAGGAGAGGATGAATCACAAAACATAAATTCATCACTGTAGACGCGGGTAAATCTGTATTTTATTTAAGAATCCCTCTGACTGAATTGAGTTGATTGAGTGCATAGATGTGTTGTACAATTGCTGAAAACTCTTCGTCGACATGAACAGACACAAGCAGTCAGCCAGTTAAGCGGCTCTTGCAGGCTGGTTTGCCGTCTTTGATGCATCTTCTCCGGCTTCTGAAGTCTGCTAAAATAATCAGACCTTGAGTAAAACAATATGCGAGTATTTTTCCTTCAAAGCCAGGTCACGTTCCCAATTACTCTAAAATGTTGTGATGACATGCTTTCTGTTTTCACTGATAATATTGATATTATTTCAGATAATAATGTGTCCTAAGCAGCAGAAACTTTTTTTTTTTTTTTTTCGTTAGCTGGTTGTTTCTTCTGCTTGGTAACGAGATCCGATGCTGCTCCACTTCCTGTAATCTTGCGGCGTCTCTGGAAGCCAGCGTGTGCATTCACAGGATGGTGGCCAATTATTTGGAACCCTCTCCAGTTTTCCAAATTAAAGAAAGGGTCTCCTTCCACTGTTGACCTTGGATCAGTTTTCCATTTCTTGTTACTATTAGGTTATTAACACAAACCCTTGAAAGTATCTTTTAAAAGTCTTAAACAAATTCGATTAGGCCTCTTTACTCACGCCGCTGCAGACGTATCGTTGTCTAACTCTTTGTCTGCTCCCTATTACCGTCGACACTGAAGTCAGTGAGAGAGTCCGGACCTGAAAGCCTATATCCCCCTGCTCACCAGCTGAGGCGAGGGGGGGTGCCGGGTTTGCAGCACATTACCGCTTTATTGAATTAATTACGATAAGGATCATAACTTTAAACGTGGGGTGAGGCGCAGGGCGTTTTTTCGGTCCACATCGCTCGGAGCGATTTCTCCCCTGAATGACGGGGGACAGGTTATTGGATCTGTCAGGCCTGAACTCTGTGGCAACGTAACGAGCTCCATAAGGTAAGCTGAGGTTGGGCACAGTTCGCCGCACTGATCCTTATATGCCTTCAACATTGGGAAATTTGTACTACATACTGAACAAATAACAAGAGAGAGAAGAGCGCAGAGAGAAACCGCCGGTATGACCCCGTTTTTTTGCTGGTGCCTCATTCTCAGAGCCAGGGGGTCATGCGGGTTATCCCGAGGTCTGGTGCCATACGCAGTCAGAAGCAATGAACCGTGTCATTGTATGAGCTCCCTGCTTGGAGGTTGCAGAAACGTGCTGCTTTTGTTTGTGGTTTGGCTGGGGTTTTTTTTTTATTTGTCTGAACATCCCAGATCAGTTAGAATGATAGTTAAGGACTGTTTCTAAAAATATTGAACACATTTTTATATTTGAACTAATTAAGGGTAAAGGGAATGTGTGTTAATCCTGGTTGTGTCTGGGTGGCGTTAAGTGTAACAAGAAAGGGAATCAGCCCAAACCAGCCCAATATGATGAACCTCACAGCCTTCCCCATCGGCTAAGCCACTTCTGCTGATGGGCAGATTATATTTTTTATTGCCCGGAGCCCTCGTAAAGATCTGACGGCTCTCTCAGACAGCCCATGCCAGAGTGTGCATGCATGCCTGTGGACTAAATGCGTGCAGATGTATCACAATATTTTCACTGTA
The DNA here is from genome assembly GCA_000180735.1 of Tetraodon nigroviridis. Lineage (NCBI taxonomy): Eukaryota > Metazoa > Chordata > Actinopteri > Tetraodontiformes > Tetraodontidae > Tetraodon > Tetraodon nigroviridis. Next base: position 846,975 of record CAAE01014974.1, read on the forward strand.
GCAAAGCGTGTTTGAGAGACAATAACCTGCAGCTGAAACAGCGTGTTGCCACACCACGCGAGTGCTTTTCATACGAGCCACCCAAATATCTGGAGAATGAGCAGCCGCGCTCAGGGTGAAAGTCAGAGAGCTCTTTTCCCTTTGATTTTTTTATTTTTCCATCCACTATCATGGACATTGTGTTGTCTTTACCAACACACACCAGACCCACCCTCTCTGCTCACCTTTATGTATGAACTTTTGGCTCGTGTGCCCGAGTGCTACCGAATTCACACATTCAAAAGAAAACAAGCTGATTTGATCCAAGAATACAGTACAGCCCCACAAATGTTAGCTAGTGTGTGTGTGTGTGTGTGTGTGTGTGTGTGTGTGTGTGTGTGTGTGTGTGTGTGTGTGTGTGTGTGTGAGAGAGAGAGAGAGAGAGAGAGAGAGAAGGCTGCTGTGAGGGTATTTTGGGGCAAACTGCAGGGAGATGAGATGCAATCACTGGCTTGTACAGCTGGGCCTTGTTTAACCTGACGGAGGGGGAGGAAAACTAATTCCCAATCAAAATACATCAGCATTAGAAAGCCTCCAAAAAAGCCTGTGAAAAGTGTGAGGGATCTGTTATCAGCCCAGCTGAATTCACGGACTCCTGAAGAGCTAGGTTTCTGCTGAAGCGACTGCAAAGGTGATCCACACGGGTCGAACCTCTGCTTTTGGCTGTTCCCGTTTTTACTCTCGAGATCTGCTCCCAAGATAGAATGTTTTGGAAGAAATATATAAAAGTGTCAATAAAAATATTTAAATTTGCACCGTCTCAGTATCTTTATCTTGTCTTTTCTGGTAAATCTTTAAGCAACCCTGTGAAAAATTACAGCAGATAGAAAGTTGTCGATCTAAGGAGGAGAAGACCTAGCATAGCTAATGCCGGTTATCTATAGGTACCGACCCTCCCTTCTCCCACACTGCTCTGAGTTCAATGCAGATGTTCATCAAGGCCAATGCACATGCACAACCGCCCACTGTATGAAAGTGCACCACTGTTCATTAGTGATAACGGAGATAGTTTAGGTTTTCATTTCAAACCTTGCTGTCATTGCAATGCGCCAAGCTGCTGCTTCTCTCTGCAGGAATCACATCAGTTGCCACTCAATTTGTGTAACTTTCAAATGTTTTTGTGTCTACCAATGAAGAAACCAATGTTTCTGTTTTTAAAAAATGTCGCCATGTTCCCAGATTTCAGCCACAACCTTGTTGCACGCTTCATTATCCTAGCTGATAGTGATAAGAGCCGATGCTAACCCAAGTACACAACCGATGTTGACCAACAATGGACGCCTCCAGGGCCACATGGCGTGTTTACGCTGACACTAATGTTTTCATTGATCCACAAGCGTGTCCTGCACGTATCCTGATAAGCTGACATGTGATGTTTTCAAAGAGAAAATGTAATCTCGGAAGTAAATATAGACCTTTCTGCTTGTCCTTGTTGTGCATCTTTGACATGCAAATGCCACCCTTCTGGAGAAACATCTGCACATAAGAATAAGAATACATTTATTTATTCCACATTAAGACAATGGTAGTGTTTCAGCAGCAGCAGCATATGTTAGGAAATAAATATTAGAAAGACACATACCGAATATTCTAATTTTTGACCATCAGGTTATCAGTGTCCGTTATTCTGTCCGCTAGCGCGGCCTTCTGTGTGGTTTCTGCAGCAGCCATATTTATGTTTTGCTCACTTGTCACCTTCTTGTTTATTGTGGAATGGTACAGTAAATGTTTCTGATGGAGATAAGAGCCGCTGGACAAGCACTCCTTCATTTGTTTTGTGTTTATTTTGTTATCCTTCCCTCACTCACTCTCTCTCTCTCTCTCTTCATCTCTGGGAGGCGAGCAGGGCCTGGTCTTTATCTAGTAGCCAAGTTTACACACTGGAAGGGGAGAAAAGCTTCAAACAAACAGCTTCGCTACTTTTCGTGCAAACACGGGCTCTTTAACTAGACTAAATATTTACCTTTTGCTCCCCATCACCCCCCACGCATCTTTCTCCTAGCTTCTCTTTTACCTCGCAGCGGCACACGCCTGCAGATGAATATCGTGCAGTCAATAATTGGATGTTTTTCTTGTAGCCTGAACGTGTGAGTGATCTTGTTTTTGCTGCAAGTGCACTCATTAACAAAGGTAGAAACCATGGCTTAGGCATGCACCGATGCACACAGGTTTGCAGATAAGCTAACTTGAAGCTGGTGCTAAATATGTGCGTCTTCACTCCTCTCAATGCTCATTGTGTTTGTATGTTTTTTCAGGGGTGCAGCTTTTGTTTGGTTCTCATCACTCACTTCCTGCACTACGTGTAGCATGTGTGTGCACATTATAGACCCAGGGTTTTGTTTTCATGCAGTCAGGTGCGAATGGATGGAGTAAATATACGAAGATACACGCCCTCCGTCATTGTCAGGGGAGATTTACACCAGAGAGAACTGTTGTAAATCAGTCTGATCAATAGTAAATGTTGAAATTAATTCATCATAAATAGGAGACAATTGTCCTGAAAAGTTATCATACACAACTGTAGCAGCAGAAATTCAACATGAGACCTCTTTTCCAACAGCAGCACTCAGCAAATTACCCAAACGGGAGAGTGGGCAGGAGAGTGAACGCCCACACAGGGGCTGCGGAAAAATCACCACAATGGGCTCATTCTCTGCACATTCTCTGATTAGCTATACTTGACTTTGCACCATTTTCATGAGGAAGGAGGAGCCTGCTGAAGAACAGCTGCGAGTAACAGCAGTCGAACTTGGAGTATTACTACTAAACGTCACTTCACACTTAACCCTAAAGCTAATTTCTGTCTTAGCCCCCCCCCCCCCCCACACACACACACACACACACACACACACACACACACACACACACTCCTCCTCGCTGCGAAATCCCAACCGATCTGATGTGGCATACACACTCTGTACGAGTGTGTACAAAGTCTATAAAACTGTCTGTGCTGCAGATTAAAGGCTGGGTACAGACATGAAGTGGTGATCATGGCTGCCCACCTAGGCTAACTAAAACAGGCTAAACTGTTGGATTCAGAGTACGTCTCAAGCATGCTGCACCTCAGATTCAAATGAAGTAAATAATGCTATTTCTTTTTTCAGTCTGCCTCTTTTCTGATTGGAGAGATTAAGATTTGGGCAATTCCTCAGTCACCAGCATTCCCTCTTCCTTCAATCCCACCCCGGCATTCAGGAGCCTCTCACGAATACCAGCATGGCTGAGCGTGTCCTAGCATTGAACCCCAACCCACCGCACTGGCGATAGTCTCACACACACACACAGACACTGGCCCTTATCACCAGCATCGTGCCGCTGAGCATTTGCTTCCTGCCTCACTGGTACACACACTGGCACTGGCAGAATGAGAACACACAATGTGCATTCTTGCACCGTCCCACAAACAGCATCATTACAGCGCGGACCTTATCTCATCCTCTTGAATTCAATCTCATAACTTTATGTACTCTCACAAACCTCGGAGGCGCACAGTCACTGCACACCGTGGTGGCAGAGTGTGTGTGTGTGTGTGTGCGTGTGTGTGCCTGTGAGGGTGTGTGCCATCTCATATTTGCTGGAGATGCCTATCTGGACCCTACAAGATGAACCAGACACCAGATGAGGAGACAGAGGAGGAGCATGAGTCAGATGGGCCGACATGTTTACCTTCTGCCTCTTTTAGCATGTTGGGGTGTCAACAGGTCCACAGCGTTAGGGTTCATACGTCTCTGGACATGTGTAGGGTGTCTCAAGGACTAAATGAAGTCTGTGGGGACTGGACCTAGGATAGATAATGCTCCTTTAATACTGACCCTCCCCTCTGCTGCAGATGTTCATCAAGGCCAGTGCATCATGTTCTTCATGTACACGTGCACAACCCACTGGATGAACCTGCAGGACTCACTCGAGTTTAGAATTTGGAACTGCGCTTTTATTAGAATACAATAAATTGCTATAAAAATAGGAAAATAACTGAGACATGCTTGACTGTAGGTTTTGGGAAAAAAAACTTGAGTATCACTGTTTGGCTGACTTGTATATAGCCTATGGCAAAAAAGACTAAAAGCTAAGAAATTTAGATTTTAATGGCACTTTAATGGCACTACAGATAACATTTGCAGTGAGAGTAGTATTAGAAGAAGTAACACTCTGTATCTCTTTTTTTCACACACATACACACACACAAAGTGAGAAAGACAACAATTATCAGTGGTTTTGCCCGGAGGCAGCGAGGCTCATTATAAGTGCTTGTTGATGTTTTCTAAATCTGGCTAATAGGAAAAGTAAACACAGCCTAACCTTTTAATTGAGTGATGACATGATGATGATGGAGAGATTGCTAAGCACTAAAGAGGAGAGTCCTCCTGTTCCCTTCTTTAATTTCACCCCCTCCCACCCATCTGACCAGTTCCTGTTTGTGTTAATTAGCGCTGCTGCACAGGGTCTTACGGGACCGTCTGACTCACTGTCATTGTCTATTTCCTACATTTGTTTTTGGCTTTGAATGCTAATCTTGTTTATCCCTTTTTGATTTTCCCTATGCTAAGCTACTGTTAGCAGCACCCAAGCAAGCGATCATTCCTGCTACTTTGACCTCTTTCTCTTTCTCCTCCTCCTCCTATTTGCCTTTTCCTAAAGATTTTGCTTAATTTTTGAATAAAAATAAAGCTCTAAAGGCTGACAGCAAGCCTTTTACTAGCTTTGTGTCCTGCTGTGTTCATCAGTGTGTTGTATGTTGATACTTACATTTCTGCCTGAAAATCATTATAAATAAAACTATAAACTAATTTTGATGTTTTGACAATTTTATTGATAAAATGTCACAGAAACGTAAACTGGTGGGAAAGCCTCGGTCTTGGGCTCTTTGTTTTAAGAGCCTGCTAAACAAGACAATTTGTTTCAAATAAGTCAACGTGCCAACATGTACGGAGCAAATGAAGGCAAGGACGTCCTCCAGCATGTGGTTGCTTATGTTGTATAAAGTGCCATTGTATTGTTTGACATTCCAAACAATAAATAAGTTTGTTTCTGCTTGATAGAAATCTGACCGAGGCCATGGCACATAAAATCAAATTAAAGCATCACAGTGCTTTCAATTAATTTGGCATGCATGGCTGCTTTGTTACTGTTGCATTACAGAGACTCTTATTCCCACAGGATGTAACCGCAGCTTAAACCAGCGCAGATTTTCTTCTTCAGACCACAACAAGTGCTTTTAGTTGTTCCCTCTGCTCTCATTTTGACTCCAATTTTTTTTAACTTAAGATATTTGGACACTCACACTTTTGTGTCTGGGCTTAAGGGAGGTCCGTGCACCCCCGCCGCCCCCCGGGAACCGATAGTAGGTCAACACAATGAGGTGAGGAGAAGAGGAAGAGGGGGAGCTGCCGGCCTTTTAGAGAGCACCAGAAGGATCCGGTGTGAAACGGAGACCAGCCGTCTGACGGAGATGCGGCGCAGCTGCGGGGCTACAGTGTCACCGCGTCTCTTCAAACCTGTTTTCTGCATCCTCCAACCCTTTTTTCTTTGTTGGCCATCTCAAAAGCTTCCTCCAGCTGAATCTACTTGTACAAGCGGTCACTCAAAGGCAACAAGGGACAGATGTTTTGTTTTTCCACTTGAGGCAGAACCTCCAAAGACGATAGTTTAATTCTTTAATAGATAATGAATAGCACTCCCATTTTAGAGAGATATTCAATGAGGGAACCTTGAAACAAACTTACATAATTTTAATTTCCTTTAGCACTTGAGCCTGAACATGAGTGAAATCCCCAGTTTGTCCAGTTAGGACCCCGCATGTGTAGAAAAATACACACCAAAACACACACCTGTCTTTATGTTTCAACACATCTGGAGTTTCAGAGGAGGACGAGGTGTGTATGTTGAGAAAAGAGAGTATCGTACACACACCTACTATTTACCTTGGCCTCAGAGGCGCAGACACAAGAGGAGGCGACTGACTGTGCACGCACATGCCGTCTACAACTGCGCATGTGTGTGTGTGTATGAAATACATGCAGCCTGGCTTGTGGAATCTCTTCCCACCCAAACAATTTTTATTCTTTTAGAGTGTAAACTGATGCAGCACCAACGCGCAGACCGCATCCAACTATCACACACAGTTAAATTCCACTCATTGGTTCGTCGAGGAAAGCCCACATCTTTGTTATTCTTGCATCAGTTTACTGCACATGTAAACACACTGTGAGATCGACTCTTCAGCGCGGACCCGAGCGTGCACGTGGTTTGATTGGCAGGCAGGAGAGGAAGGAGAGGAAGTGGGGCTGACAGGGCTCTGGAGTGGCGTTAAGGTCTGAGTGGCAGGCAGGCCGCGCCCTCACTGAGCCATTAACGCTTGTTTACCCAGCCTCGCTCTCTGCACAAATTCACCATCGTTGCTTTCACCTGCAGAGGTGTCACATGTTTGCATGCTTCCAGCATATCAGTGGAAGTTCTGAAAAGATTTGGATCAGTTCTCATAACTCGATGGATGTATTTGTGCTCATTCGTTTGGGTTTTGCTGGCTAATAGGACTTGATTCCTCCCATTTTTTTTAGAATCTTCTGAGCAGCTTAACGGTTCTGACATGTTCACCTTTCAATTGCTGCTTATTGACTTTTCCACCTTTTTTTACACCACCCCCCCCCAACGTCGCCCCCCCCCCCCCACCTCCGTGCATGTCTTTCTGTCTTGTTGAGTACTATCTTGCATCTGGCTCCTTCTGTCTTCTCCTGTTTCTCTGGAGTGTTTCTGCTGATCCCTGACTTTCCCTGCAGTTCCCCCAGGAACTCTGCATGTGTGTGTGCATGCGTGTGTGTGTGTGTGTGTGTGCAAAGCCAGGTGCCTGCTCTTTGAGCGGTGTCTGTCAGTGCTCTATGTGTGTGTGTGTGTGTGTGTGTGTGTGTGTGTGTGTGTGTGTGTGTGTGTGTGTGTGTGTGTGTGTGTGTTGGAGCTGCTGGGGCACTGTGACCAGGAGTGTCTGGGAGAAATTCTCTACATTCCCAAGGATCTGCCTGGGATAAAAGCTCTGCCATGCACCTGGCCGAGAGGGTGAGACAGAGATATAGAACCGCGGCAGTCGTGCACATGTACGCGCATGCACGGACGCGCATTCACAGAGGCATGATCTCTCCAACAATTAACCTCTAAATGTAAAACTAGACCACTGGGTGCAAAGGTCAAATAGAAAAATTGAGCCCGAGGATAACCCTTTCTCTGATTTCCAGACACAGACCCTCTCTCTGTCAGCAGGAGTGGCACAGAGACATGTTCCAATGCAAAAGCCAAAGCAAACTCAGCATCCTGACTGCATTTATTCAGAAAGTCCTCCTATTGTAGGTGTTGGTCAGCCAGCTGAGTATATTCACAGTGAGTGAAAGTGTGCCGGAAAGCTGTTTGGGCCATCAGAGGCCCTTGACAGACTGTCATCTGTCAGCACCAGTCATCAAGAGCACTGGGAAAACAATCACAGAAACACTGGGAAGACCGAAACCTGATGGATCTTTGCTTAAACATTCTGGTTTTGGGGTCTTTTACATTCTGTAAAGCCTGAGCTGAGAAAGCATCAATAAAAATCTTCTATTCAAGACATTAAAAGATCTTCTTTAAGTACAAAGTGTGGCAGGATAAAAAGAGAAACCGGTTTTCCTTCAAACTATCACGTAGAACATGGCTCCTAAACTTGCTCCTGTGTTATTCTTGTGATATATAGTCTGCGTTAGCTCAAATTTAGCTTCTCTTTGATACAAAACAAGTGTTTACTTGTACTTTACCCCCTTTCCCTGTTATTTTAGTAATCTCCCATATCCCTCCCTTTGGTCTCTGTATGTGTTGAAGTTCATGTGTATGTGTAGGAGTGCTTTTGTGCGTGTGTGTGTGTGTGTTTGTGTGTGTGGCTGCAGGAATGTTGACCCACATAGAAAGAAGGTGAAAGACTTCCCAGACATCAAAGAGCAGGTATCTGACAGGGGGGAGAGAGGCCAGTAGGTCCAGTCGCATGACAATAGACCCCAACGCACACCTGGACTGTATGGAAAGGCAGCGATGTGGAGAGAGCCTCACACACACACACACGAACAGCACAGCAAGGCTGCGCGCTCAACACGTTCCCATTCACTTCCGTCTCTGCTTGTGCCTCAAACGTACACACACACATGCTTTTCACGCCTCCGAGCACTTAGCTCGGTTACCATGCATGTCTGCGTAACATTCACGCGCTCCGCCCGCCCTCCGTGTTATCTGCCCACAGAGACCCCCACCCCATCCTCATCCCGACCTCTGCACCCACAGGTGTTGGGGCCTTTGTCCTCGGACGTGTGTGAGCAGCACCGTGTTGTGACGAGCCCTCAGACACTCAGCCGTCTCTCAGGTGCGCTGGGGTCTCAGGTGAGCTTTTGTTTTGGGGAGGGACTGGCAGCAGGGAGAGAGATTAAGTTAACTGCACTTTAGAAGGCATCAGGTGGAGTCCGCCTCAACTTTAGACAAGAGCAGAGGTTAATACACCCAACTTTTTTCTATCGTTGTAGTAACACATGCCTTTTGTTCCATGCATGAGGTCTTTGCTTTGATCTAAAATCTAATATTCTCACAAAGAGGAAGAAAAGCCCACAAGTCATCATACATACATCAACATCTCAAGTGGGTTATAAATGCTCATCTTGTGGTTGACACGGCACTCTCGTTGTTTAGATTCTCTGGGTTTGACTCTTTTGAGTTTGTCTTCTGGGTGAGGGAGTAAGAATTTTGCCTGATAGCTAGTCCAAGGACTCAGGGGAATGGGGAGATAACAGCTAATACATGCCCCTGGATTGACAAAGACCTTCAGATTTACTACAGTAGCACAAGCATGGGGTGGACCCAGAGGCCAAAGGTCAGTGGGGCTGCGAACAAGTGAAGAAGTCACGTGTCCAACGACCATGTTCACATCGTGTTTATTTTAGGTGACGCGGTACCATTAACACCACTGACACTAAGTGAAAGAGGGGAAAGGGGCTGCACGCGAGGAGGGGTCCAATCAGAGTCGCTCCTTACCCACACTTCCTGTTATTCCTGCCGGGATGTCCCGTCACCTTGGCGACCCAGTGGCACACGCAGCCTTTCAGGACCCTCTTCTTCAAAGCATTCAGTGTGGCTCAGGAAATTCATTTAAGGTCTCTTAGAGGGAACGGGTCCATTTCCTAATGGGCGCTCATTAGAACAATGGTCAGCTGCCAAGTCTGCGCCTGCTTCGCTGTGACGCGTTTTCCTTCTGGCTGATTTTGTTTGATTTTCCCCTTTTTTCATCTTCCTTTCCCAACATTCTGATTAGCAGCATCGTCATCTCTCTTGGTCAAGCTCTTGGGATGCTGTTACTAACTAATCCTGGTTAGTTAAAAAGCATTCCAATTTGTGACAGGTTTTTATGGGATCATTTACATTATTTTCTGTCACCTTTGTGGCTCTAGCTTACATTTTCAGTCGTGTATTCCAATAATAGGATGGATGAAGGTCAAAGAAGTGTCGTTTTAGTCTGTCATCACGTTGTGGACATATGTTCCTAACATCACGTATGATTAGCTTCTTATTACACACTCTAGCTGAAATTATTATTGTTATAGCTGCTTAAATATTAGTCTGAGCCGACATGCTGACCTCAGGAACTTGGGACTGTCTGGTTGAGTATTCTGTGGGACTTTCTTTGTGTTAAGATGCAAGTACCGCAGCCCAGAACTACAGCTGAAGATCGCATGTAGATAAGATGCCATGTCTGCATGTGTGTGTGTTCTTCAGCAGGTTACTCCACAGGTCAGGATGGAACCCTGGGGAGAAGTCTAGGCACACGTTCACCTCGCAGGCCTCTGCCCCCAGTTGCCACTTTCTCCTTTCATCCACAGAAGGGTTAATTAGATCTGTCACCGCCTCGTCACGCGTTTATTATGAGTAGGCTCTTTCCTGTGTCAGGTAAAAATAATCGAGCGGTTCCACGGGGCGCGTTTGGACCGCTGGGGTCTGAGACGGCTGATTTGTTTTGCTTGTAGTTTCTCCAGGGACGGGGTGCCGGATGGACGGGTAGAAGGAGAGGAAGCGACTTTAGCTCGGGGTCTGCAGTCAGGAATGCTGCCACCTCTGGAGCACTCTTGTCTTAGCTGCTGAAAATGTTTCACTTCTAAAAACAACAATACTCTTAATGGCATTAGGAGATTACGGCATAAAACATTTTAGAGGCAGGAATGAAAGATTTTATCAGCAGCACAGAATGCATCCGGTGCGTGGAACTGAGGTTTGTTTGATTTGGAAATCTAACTGGTTCACCAGAGTGGGAGCAAACTGGAGAACCCAGAGAGGAGGCTGCGCAAACTCCTCACCAAAAGGCCCGATGTTTTTGATCAGCTGAGCAATAATATTGATTTGCTTTGAAATTGTTTACCCAATGATACTCTACTCCTTTCAACAGCAGTAATGATGCAGAAAAGAAAGTCAATGTCTTTTGTATCAGGAGGGATTATTTTGTGCACCTGTCAGCAAATGCAGACACCTGCAAGCTTCCGCAGCCACACACACACACACACACACACACACACACACACACACACACACACACACACGTGCACTACACAGGAGCTGTTTATCCCTGCGAGGGTTGAGATGGAGGTCCATGTAGGCCAATGTCAGTGTTACAAGAAAGAAAATATTTTGTCATTGCGAGGGTATCTTTTTGTGTCAACAATCTGATACGGCAGTGGGCAGAGATAGGCTGTTCCCAGGAGGCCTGCAGCAGGAGGGGAGGAGGAGGCGGTGGGATTGGCCGTTCCACGATATCAGGAACACGCCGATACCTCCGGTGGGGACAGATAGACGGAGGTCAGGATGTCACAGACGGCTGATACCCACAGCGGGACAGAGTTTTCTGACATTAGCATTTAGCTGGAAATCATCTCTCTGGAAAAATTCTTCACTGTGCAGAGATTTGTGTTTATTATGTTTGGTTGTTTTAAGATTTAAACTGATGTTATTGTAGAGGGGAACAAGAACAATTATGCTGTGCATTTTATTTGACTTAAATCAAAAAAGTAAATTAATTTTAAAAAGTTTTTTTTTTTTAAATTAACTAGACCAGAATTATACACTGATTCTGTTGATTTTCTGTTCTTCTGCTGTGCGTTGCTGTGTATTGTTTATCATTCCCACTATCTACAGTGCATGTGGCCATGTTGAAAGCAGTTTTGTTTTGTTTTTAATATTATTATTATTATTGTTATTATTATTCTGCCCTTCCTACCGCCGTCCTTGTGCATAAGAATCTGTTCTTAAATGACCTTCCTGGTTTGAAGTGAAGGACAAGGGAAAGTGCATAAATGATTCCACCATAGAGAACAAAACAGTAGCCCAGGACTGAAAAAAAACAGCTCCACAATCTGTCAGGTCTTTGCACATTTTGAGCAAAAGAATTAAATTGGCAGATTTATCATTTGTCTCCCATTAACTCTGAAGTGTCTCTTAAACACTTCAGAGTTCTGTCATAATGTTGGTGTTACATCTGTCAAAACAAGCAGTTAGTTTTTAAACTGACATCACATCATAAAAACAAATACGTGTTATACAGCAGCATTTGGTTTGCTAAGTTTACATTTGGAGGAACCTTTTAATTAAAAAATGGCATTAGTAAATTGGGTTTCATTAAATTATCAATACAAGACCTTTTTTATTCAATCAAGTGTTAATACGTTGAATAACCTCCCTGTATTGTCTGTATTTGGTCAATTTTGAATAAAAAAAAACTAATTTTCCAATAATTTTTTGATAAATCCATTTATATAAGCACCTTTTTGAGCCATTGCTTTATTATAAGCAATTAATAATAAATTTGGTGTTTAGTGTAAAGGCGGTTTTATCTGTTCATCCCTTCTCTCATTTTTAACTAGAGTAATAGGAAGAAGGTGTTTCAGACAGAAGGAAAAGGGGAAACGAAAGGGACAGAAAGAAAGGGTTAGCTGGAGGCAGCTGCAGGCAGAAGGAAGTTCATCCACCTGTGTCTGATTTACAGCAGTCGCCTATAATCACCCTGACAACAGAGGGATACAACTCTTTTTTAGATCGATATCCTCAAAACCGTGGGTGCACGGAAGAGCTAATCAGCAATTAGTGATTAGCGATGCCGTGCCACCACCGTAACCAGGCCGCAGCGGCGTTTCCTGTGGACTGGGCCTCCGCTGACTGACGTCCTCCGGTTCTCCGCTTCTTGGCGAATCTGTTGGAGCAGACATGGTGGCTCATTATGTCGTGCGCACACTCGAAGGCGTCTCTTCCCTCCATGGACGCTCTAATCATGCGCGCAGCAGATCTGGGCTTCCAGAACAAAGGCACTGTTTGTTTTCATCTGGGCTTTTTACTTCAGGCCAGTTCTTCTGTGTGCGCGTGTGCCGGCCTTTGATGTAGAACACGCTAACGTCGGCCTCCAGCATCCTACTCGCTGAGCAGCCTGGACAAAACCATACAGAGGAACGAAGAAGGGAGGGGAAAAAAGAGAGGAAAAGTTTTCTTTCCTGTTCAGTCGGCTCTTGACAGTTAGTTGTTTTAGCTACGAGCTGTGACCTAATCACCTGACATGAGGATGACCTATTGACCTTGGGTGACTTTAATTAGCATCAGTTAATTGTTTGAAAGGTGGGCAGTCACAACCATATTCTAATTTTGGCAGTGAGCCACAACAACTATCTTCTAAAGCCACATGTAGGTTGTGTTTCTAACATTTCCGGCTAAAAGGTTCTCTCCTGGAATACCGATGCTCAGATATCTCGGGGGTTTGATCCTGGAGTCGTTTGATATGTCCCCTCTGCGATGCCAGACTGATGATGAAGAGACAGAAGCAGATAAGGTGGTGCGACACGAACGGGTTTCCCCAAGCACACATTTGAGCGTGCACACGTGCACACTTCTCCATTGTCTGCTGAGCATTACGCTTGAGCTGAGACGGAGAATGTGTCCTTTTCATGTGTGTCTGTGTGGGCAGAGAAGGTGTGAAAAGTCTGGCTCCTAATTCACCTTCTCCTACATACGGGTTATTTCTTCTTTTCCATCCCGCTTGCTTAATATTTTAGAAAAGAAGGTCTGCGGAAGCGACACAAATGTGTTTGTGTGGATTACTGAAAGACCCCCTTGTCTCAGGCCAAAGCATAAAATCTCATTTTGGAGAAATTGATTAGAATATCTTCTCTTCCTGTCTGTTTTTTTTTTTTCTTTGTTTAGGTAGAAGCAGCTAGGGACAACTCACCAAAAAAACAAACAAGGCGATGTGTTATCAGGCTGGGATCAGTCAGCCAGAGCTCCTGTGAGGTTGTCCGCTCACTGTGAGGTTCCACAAGAGGGCAACATTTAAAGGTCAAAAACAATGGATGACATGGTGGTACAAACTGCTCAGTGCTACCAGGATGTGAGACCTCTGGTGACCTGCAGTCAAGAAATAGCACCAAATCAAGCACTCGCGCCATTTCATCCTCACCCAAATAATTTAGGTTTAGGTGTTTTTCTTTTCCAAATGAGTGATGTCATAATTGAGCGGAGCTCTTTTGTGGTCAGGCTGGTAACTATTTGTGTGAAGTAACACAAATCTTCTTTTATCAATCAGCTCCTTATCTACCTTCACCCCTCCTTGTTGGTAGCTGGTCCTGGTAATACCATACATGCCCTGCAAAGGCCCATAATTGCCAAGTGTTCTTGGATGGCCAAATGGGATTATTTCTTCAAGAGAAACACTAGCTGTCTTTAAGAAGGACTGCCAGAGATTGGACCTTACTTCTTCCCCTTAATCTGGCAAAAAATCCCCACAGTCACACTCCTCCACCTGGCTCCCATTACCCCTCCACAAATCCCTAATCCCCCGTTTGTTTTCCCAGATAGAGACCAAGAAGATTGGAAGGAGGGAGCGGTGCAGGAGGAAAAGGAAGACAGGAGTTGGGGTCCAGGGTAATGTTGATAATGGTGATTTGCCAGTAAAGCTTTAGAAGTTCTTTACATTGATAAATTTTGAGAAGGAATAATAGTGTGTGTGTGTGTGTGTGTGTGTGTGTATATGTATATGAGGGGGGGGGGCTAGTCTCAGCAGTCTTCGCTCTTCAATAAAAGTATTGTTTGTGTCTCCTGATTGGGAACACATTGGACGTGGGTAGGGAACCGCCAGGGCTGTGGTCCAGGGTCTTAGACAGACCAGGGGTCCTGTTCTCCAGGGGTCTCCACACTGGTCCTTCTTTTTCTCAGAAGTCCTGCCTGCTCCGGGGGCCTCCAGGGGTGGCGAGGTCACCCCTGAGAAGTGTCCTGCCGCGGGATGACCCCGCACTGGCTCTATCGGGGGGTAACCTTAGTCCTTTCCTGATGGACCCCCTCCCTTCCCCACAGGGATGTAATACACGCACACAAGCCAGTCAAAGAGCAACCACACAGGACGATGAAACACACGTGCAACCTCCAAACTCACATACCACCATACCATACCGCTGGCTTGATACCAGACGACAAAATACACACAGACATACATATGCGTGTGCATGTGTGAATACTTGACAAATTGGCTAGAGAGTATCAATGCCCCCGTTTTCATGCTAATAGGCTAATGGCACTGTTACAGTCACCAAAGGAACAGGTTATGAACACCTGAACTTACCCAGAAACATAACCAAAGAGGCCATCGTGCCGGCTGTGCCAGAGCTGTGCCTGCGTGTTTTTGTTTTTGTTGTCTTGACAACAACTCAGGGTATAGATTATCTGATCTGATAGCGTCTGAGTGATCAGAATGAACCTGCGCAAGCTAAGAAGCTGGTGCAGAGAGTCTGAAACAAGGTTATCGTTAGACATGGCCCCAAAGATTAAAAAAAGAACGTCAGCAATGGGGCAGCAAAAAAAAAAGATGTTGGAAAAGTGAGACAAAACTGAAGGAATGGATGAAGAGGGAGCCCAAGCCAAACCCCCACAGAGCTTTGAATAATCAACACATGGACCTTTTATTAGCTCATGGAGTTAACAGGCAGCAGCGACACTCTGACATGAGCTCATGTGTTTGGACAGATCTGCTGAAGGTTTAAGACCAGTACCGGAGCCTTATCTGATCCAGAGATAAAGGCTCTCGCTAAGAATGAGAGGAAACACACACACACACACACACATTTAGCAGCAGCTATGGTGTGAATGAACATTCTGAGGGGAGTCAAGGAGAGACAGAAAGCTAAAGAAGAGAAAGAGCGTGTCCGGTCCTGGATGGACACTGAAAAAGGCTGAGAATGTCCTGGGAGAACATTCAGTCCACACTGGGTGTGTGATGGTGATGATGTCAGCGTGAAATACAAGTGTGGACAGATATGAGAACAACAGTGACCGTACATGTATGCATGTGTGAGTGTTTCGCTCTTTTATGAATGGATGCAGCATATAGCTTTAGTGAGACAATGAGAATAACTTTTTAATTTGTAATTTTATAAATCAATTCGCAGAAATGTACACTCTTGTAATATTGTGAGAACCATGTGCGTGTTTCTGAAGTTGGAGCTCAGGAAAAATAGGTCGGGCTTATTTTGCATTGGTATGAGCAGTAACTTAATGCAGCCGTTGGCTGTAGGTCACAGCAGCACACGTGCACAGCTGCTGTCACATCAGCTCACAGGATTATCTGTTTTTGTGTCCCCTCCACTGACCTTTAAGAAACTTTTCTTGCTGTGTGCCATTGGTATGATTCCGATCGGATCGCATTTGACATTTTGCACATCTGTGCGGCGACATGGTGGAACTCCTGCATCGGTACAGTGAATCAGCAAAGCTTGCCAAGGATTTGGTGCCCAGCATGATGTTGCTTCCTGCAGGAAGAGGGAGAGCAGAGAAAAAGCAAAACAGGACATCTTCAGATCTGTCAGGGGAGCAGCTCCAGTCCTCCTCTCTGCCCTTGGGGGACAACGCACCAGAGGAAGCGGTCTCGCTGTCCTTTTATCCCCCCTTCTCTGCCCCGGCCCTGCTCTGCTCTCTGTGGGACACGTGCTCCTTTACAATACTCCTCTTTTCCCTCATGACATTAAATCAAATGGCCTCTGGAACCAAGTCCAGCGTTTTCTCCACACGAGCTGCAAAACTGCTGAATTTGCACTTTTATATTTCATGACACACAATTTAGAAGAGCACAAACCCGCCTCACTTAATGTGTATTATAAAAAACAGGATGAAATTAGAAATAAAATGTAAGGCTTCCAATCAAACACAGTCCTTATTAATTTTTTTCAATTTATAACATTTTCAAGCACCTTTACAAACACGTATTTTTTTATATTCGGGATGTGCGCTCCATTGCACAGATTTTATTTCCTCTTCTCACTTTATTTGCAAAAATAATAAATTAGTTACACTTGTGTTTGACTTTTTTGCCACCCATTTCCAACTGCAACCATGTGTTGGACCTCCATGGAAAAAAAATATTACCGTAAATTCCGGACTATAAGCCGCTACTTTTTTCCCAAACTTTCAACCCTGCGGCTTATGCAATGATGCGGCTAATGTATGCATTTTTTCTAACGGCCGCCAGGGGCGCTCGAGCAGAAAAGGTAAGAGTGAGACCGGTGGAATATATGTGTCGAGGAAGATGCAAGTTTAACGTAACCTCGCGCTTTGTCCATGAATAAAATTAGCATGAACAGACCCTCATCATGGAAAATGCAAGAAGAAATGCATATGACGCAGCTTTCAAGTTAAAAGCAGTCGAGCTGGCTTTCAGTGACTTTTACCGTTTTTTTTAACCAGCCCTGTTAGTGCTGTGCTACCGTATTCCTGCTGTGTTACTGCCGCGTCACAGGCACTGTTTGGAAAGAAAAGCTAAGGTATATTCTTAAAACTTTGAAAACTCTCTCTGTGTACCGTCTTTCTTTGTAAATATGTTTACATGTTTTAATGTGGGCACATGCGGCTTATATACAGGTGCGGCTTGTGTATGTACAAAATCGGTTTTCCTCTAAAAATGTAGTGGGTGCGGCTTATAATCAGGTGCGCTCTATAGTCCGGTTTTTACGGTACATGCAAGGCGCTGAATTCTTAATTAGATTCTCATCTTTTACATCATATTTGGAAAAGAAAAAGAGAGCTTTGTTGAAACAAATATACAATTCAAATATATGCAAAAGCAGCAAGAAAAAAATAGGTCTCGGGAGTACAAACATTTTAGAATATTGAGCTTGGATGTGTCCGTATTCCTCTTCCTCATATCATTTTGACCGATCCAAGTGGAGCCAGACCGATTCTGCGTCTGCCAGTTAGCTAGAGGGCTGGATTTGCGATGGCCTGTGTGACCAGTTGTGTGTGTTTGAGATCTGATCTTTAAAACACATCCACAGCTATTTGAAGTCGGCGGCAGCCTCAGATATCGCCTTCAAGGTGCAGAGGCAAACTCAAAAGCTTAGGTGTTTTGTCTTCCTTTTCACCCCAGACTGTTCCTAAATCACAAAACTGAAAGTGAAACATTTGTCGGTAATTTCTGTGTGTTCTTTTTACCCCGTAATGTCAGGCAGGCTATAATCCCCCACAGGAACCCATCAGGCAGATTGTCATTAGCAAAGTAGCATGGCATAGGCTTTGACCTATACATCCTCTTGATAAATAATAAAAAAGATGTGGAGATAAAAGAGCAAAAAAAGAACAATACACAACACTGACGAGAGCGAAAGAAAACGTGACGATGTAACAGACAGCTGGTGTTCAGCGGTGACCGACCAGCTTCCCGTTGCTCTTTTTCCATGTAGTGTTTAGATAACATCTCTTACCTTATTCACTGCAGCCCACATACACTCCACTATTGTGCAGAAGGAGACTGGCATGTTGGGGAGAGGGAGAACAACCTTGTCTGGTTGCCCTAACAACGCTGTGGTTCAAAAGAAGGACGCAAGAAAGAACTCTGAGCCGTGTGGTTTGATGGACAGTTTAGAATCCATTCGCACTGGAATAACCAATTTAGATGACTTATACACAGAAATATAAAAATAGAATCTAAAACTGTAGTGTTGGTGATTTAAACATCTAAAAACATAAAATCAGGGTGTTAAATAAAATGTTTTTATGCACAGGGAAACACCTGAATAACAAGCAAAAGCTTTAACCACACTTTCGATGTTGTCATGTGACTGCACAATCTTTTTTTGAACACACAGGCAGACATGTGGACTCTTGCACGCAAAGACCCAGTCAAATCTAATCAGGCTGGCAGGCCTTTTTTTTGGAATTTACCTGGAAAGACACCTAAGATTCAGATAAAACAAACTGATGGGTAGTGTGTGTTGCCTTGGCAGCGGCTGGAATCTTTAACACTGAGTTTGGCTTCAATGGTCTTGTTGCATCTGTGGCGCTATTTATAAAATACTTTGAGTGTTTTTGCCAAAATCACATTCAGGAATGTTTTTTAAATTGATGACGTCAGCGAGGCACAGAAATGGGCACTGAAGAGAAAAGAACCACACTGAAAGACAACACACCCTCCATATCTGATATTCTTCGGCGGGACAGACCACCGGAGCACAGCGCAGACCCCAGACAGGCGCGTAAAACACGCCTCTACCGTTCTGCACCATTAACATGCACCTTTCTCGCAGGCGTCTCAATAGTAAAGGTCAGCATTTTCTCCATCTTTCATCTTCAGGTTGCGTCGGCTTTTCAGAAGAAATCCGTGAAGAAATATGAAGAATATGCCCTAAAGACACCGACGCAGCTACAGAGAACGCTATGTGGGTTGCTGCCGTGCCAGAGTTTGAGTGTTCCTTGTCAGAGCCGCACTTTGATCTGTCCTCGAGGTGTCGGTTGGCAGCCATGTTTGTTTACTCAGCGAGGGAGGCTACCTGTGTAATTACCTCTAACGAAGTGACTTGTTTTGATTTGAGCTGAAATCTAATCCCCGGCCGGGACGAAGATGTGGAAATAGGGTTGAGGTTGCAGATTTGGATGTGTGAGTCCGTCCGAGGCTGGGACTAGTTAAGCTCCTTCTGGGGAGGGAAGAGAACCTTTGCCAGCGAGATCTGGGAGTTCAAACTCTGGCTGAGAGTTTGTTTGATGTCCTCCTCTCCTCCTCACATCAGAGCTCACCTTTTTTCCTCTTTACCCATCATCCGCTTCTTCTCCTCGCACGTAAATATGCTCTATATGGACAAACGTGCCAAACAACTGACTCAAAAGGCTCCCCGTCACACGAAGAGTACAGACAACTCCTGCTCCTGCAAATCATTTAAGCGCTGGCAGCGTTTCAAGAAAAGCTCAAAGCGAATCTCGTTGGCGGGAGGCCGCAGCGCTTCACCTCTGCGTGGAGGTTAGCCTGAACACAATGTGTCTCTCGTCTGCTCCGTCCTCTCTCCTCACCTCTGTCCTCATCATGACTTCCCCTCGGCATTGTGCTCTGCTCTTTTTCTCATCCACCACTTTCAGTTCTCTACTTTTATTAAAATGATCCTTTTTTTTAACCACAGTGGCATCATGGGCTGGATCGCACGTCGCCGTTGTCCGGCGTGACGACATTTTTATCGTTACCGGTCACTGAATATTGTCCCAACACGCATCCCAACTCCCAGACGGCACTTTGTTTAAAAACATCGGAGCTGGACTGTTTTGCTTTGTAGGTATTTTTAATTGTTTTGTGATTTCAAAATGGAAACGTGTGATAAAAAATGGCCCTTTGTTATTGTTGTTATCACATCACAATAAAGATAATCAGGAAATTCAAAATATCCGCCAATATTTGCTCCAGTCCTCCCCTGATGACGGTACTGGGACCATCTGTGCATCATCCATATGTGTTTGTGTAGCTCCATCTGCATCCCCCTTCAGCTTTAATCCATGTGGGCAGGGGGATCTGAAGGAGATGGGCGGAATCTGGTGGTCACTGTTTATTTGCTCTATCTCTCTCTTCTTTTCGCAAAGAACAAGAGCCATGTTGGAGACACCGCATGAGCGCTGAGGGTACATCCTTTTTCTTCCTCCTCTTTCTTCCCTTTCACCTCAACCCACCCCTGCTCAGCCCTTATTCTGCAATCTCTTTCCTGCACCTAACAACAATTCCGCTGAAGAGACATTTGCGTTTTTGCTGTTTTCTCTGAGATAGCAGAGTGTCATCACACCGTATCTCTTACACGCAAACATGTATTTTTGGTGTGTTATTTCACTGAATGTGTCATTTAAAAGAAAACATCCTAAACTGCTTGACATTGCTAATAAATCATTTGAACAAGTCATCATTTTCTGCACACACTAAAGCAGAATTAGTACTTAATTCCTTGACTTAGCGTAATAATAATAATAATAATAATAATAATAATAATAATAATAATAATGACGATGATGATGATGATGCTCTCAGGTCCTGACCAAGCCCGGATCCGCCGGGTGCATTCCATCCTTACGCACTATTATAAACATCCTTGGCCGAGATGTGCGCGGGCAGGAAGTGTGCGAGGACAGGAATTCCACTCTTTCATTTTACATTACCAAGTCTTACAATGATGGCTCTCCGGTTTGTTCCGCGTGTGAGAACACACAAGTGGGCCTGCGTCAAATTAAACGCATGTTGTCGAGGCCACAGGTCAGACGCTCGTGTGTGTCCCAACGTGAACGCAGACACGCGATGTGGAGCAAATGCGTTTAATGTGGGCTTTTTTCCCTTCTCTTTTCTTTCTTTTCATTGTTTCATGCAGATTGTAAACATTTCCTCGTTCGTGCCTATTTTACACAAACATGAATGCAAATATTTTTTCTAATTAAATCAAATTTATTTCATGTTGCATGCAAATAGGCTGACCGACTGGCCTTTATGTGCCACGGTGCATTTCTCAGAAGGCAGCTTGGTCAAGAAAATTAAGAATATTATTCCAATTCTAACCAGAAGCGACGTGCATCCCATGAAGATAACAGCACAATTTGTTATTTGTTTTTGGCGTTTGTTACGCGTGTATTTATCGTGCCTCTTTGCTCATAAAAACAGACTTTGTCGTCAAATTAACATTCCTGGGCGCCTCACCGGACTCTAAATCCAGTTCATGTTTCAGGCTCCTTATTTATTTACGGATTGGCGACGTGTAAGTCTGGTTTTGGTGTGATGCGCGTCATTGCTGCTGCTGTGAGGACGCGCACATGTACTTTGGCTTTTTAAATGCAATTAATTTTGCATTCAATGCATATTTAAGATAAGTCTGTTGGATCCAATAATATTTATTAAATTTTTCAGCCGGTTACGTATTTACAAATACAATTATGCTGACATAAATGTAAAATTTAAACTTTACATTGCTTGATTTGTTCTTTAAAAAATAACATTTTGGTTAAATATTGACATTCAAATAAATGTATATTAATATTATTTTCTCGTGGTCTTCTGTCAGAAACTGACTGATGTAATTAGGGCAAAACATAATATTTTTGATTGTAGATTTTTTATCACACGTTGTTTTCTTATATGTTCGTGTCTTTATTTGTTCATTAAGAAAATTAAAAACAGGAAAGGGATGATAAAAATAAAGTTTAGGGCTCCGTTTATTCTGTTCCCTTTAATGCGCACATTTGACGCAGACCCCCATTTCTGCCACAAAAAAAGACACATTTCTAGAGCCTCAATGGGAAATAGATGTATCTTATTTGGTCACTGGATCGCGGCTTTAATTAACGTGTTGAATGATGTAATATTTTTACTGAGCCAAATTGGCCACTTGAAGAGCAGAGCGGTGCTGAGATTATCAAGAAATTCCCTCCGACATAAACATGCGCAAAAAGAGAGATTGAAACAAGGAGTTCCGCGGCGTCGGACGCCTCCGAGCTGGGGCTCTGTGGTAATTGCACGCTGAGAGATGGTTGGCTCTCACCGCAGTTCAGCTGCCGCGGCCGGGCTGCAGCCTGGCTGCGGGGTGATGACACACATGCCAATGCTGTTCCACCTGCAGGCCCCCGGAGCACGGAAACACACACCCGGAGAAAGCCGAGGGGACCCGCATGGGTGGCCGGGGAAACGTATACCTCACTGATTTCTAAGAGAGCTAATTAGGCGGCAACCTTTCCCAGTTATTCAGATCTTTAAAAATGCAAAAGATTCTGAATGTCTTAAGTCTCTGCAGTATATTTTTAATTTCGTTTTAAAAGTTAGTGGTGGACATGGGAAAATATAATATTAACACAGCGAAGATACTGTAAAATATTCTATAATCAACCGTAAAAAAGCATGAAAATAAAAGAGTTATACTGACTTAAAAGTCTGATGTGATGCTTAAACTTGGGTGTAGTCACAAAAGCCCGTGACAAGAGTCATTTTAAAGGTGTAAGGAAAAAAAACGGATTCTTTTTTGAGTCACTGCAAACGCCAAATCCGGAACTGAAATTCTAAGCACGACGCGCTACGCTGGCCCAAGGAGAGCAAGAGAGGAAAAAGCAGCCTGTCAGTGGGCCTGAAAAAAAGAAAGGAAAGGGTTGGGCTTATAGAGTCTGCGAGCACAATCTGGGTTGCGCCTTCACCGGAGAGCACTCATGAAAAATCCCAGTTGACGAGAGACGAAGAGCCAGTGCTCGTTGGAGCAAAAATAAAAAAACAGGATTTCTCCGTGCACAATTTGCCGAGGCACCTCGGAGCCAGTAGTGCATCCTCAGACTCTGCAGCTCGGTGTTGCCTGCCGGGTTTACGCGAACGACGTTTGACGGGCTTTTTTTTTTTTTTTTTTTTTTTTTTGGCGTTTGGACCGCTTCTGTTTTGGTGCGCGCAATGATGGCCACTTACCAAAACCCGGAGGATGACGCAATGGCCCTCATGATCCACGACACCAACACGACCAAGGAGAAAGAGCGACCCAAAGAGGAGCCGGTCCAGGACAAAGTCGAGGAAAAACCAGATCCGTCGCAGAAACCGCCGTATTCCTACGTCGCTCTGATTGCCATGGCCATCCGGGAGAGCTCGGAGAAGCGCCTCACTCTCTCCGGCATTTATCAGTACATCATCAGCAAGTTTCCGTTCTATGAGAAAAACAAAAAAGGCTGGCAGAACAGCATCAGGCACAACCTGAGCCTGAACGAGTGCTTCATCAAAGTACCGCGGGAAGGCGGCGGCGAAAGGAAGGGGAACTACTGGACCCTCGACCCGGCCTGTGAGGATATGTTTGAGAAGGGCAACTACAGGAGACGCCGGAGGATGAAGCGGCCCTTCAGACCCCCGCCGACCCATTTCCAGCCGGGGAAATCCTTGTTTGGGGGAGACGGTTACGGCTACCTGTCCCCTCCTAAGTACCTCCAGTCCAGCTTCATGAACAACTCCTGGTCCCTGGGCCAGCCGCCCCCTCCGATGTCCTACACGTCCTGTCAGATGGCCAGCGGTAACGTCAGTCCGGTGAACGTCAAAGGGCTGTCAGCTCCCACGTCCTACAACCCCTATTCCCGGGTACAGAGCATGGCGCTGCCCAGCATGGTGAACTCTTACAACGGCATGAGCCACCACCACCACCCGGCGCACCCGCACCATGCGCAGCAGCTGAGCCCGGCCACCGCGGCCCCGCCGCCGGTCTCCTCCAGCAACGGAGCGGGCCTCCAGTTCGCCTGCTCCCGTCAGCCCTCGGAGTTCTCGATGATGCACTGCTCGTACTGGGAACACGAAACTAAACACTCGCCGTTACACACGAGGATTGATATTTGAAACATTTCTGCTCTGTGCGTAACGAGGACTTTGAGGACAATTTCGCGTGATTTCAAAACAGAATCAAGCGTCGCGGCGCCGGTTTGGGTCCGGCTCACACCGTAAAACCGGCGCGGAGGTATGACCACGGACACAGGTTTACCGAAACGAAAGCGGGAGGTAACGCAGCCATCCAAACACTCCAGGTAGCTCAACACCTGGGGCAATTTCGCGCGCCTGCTTTAGGAGCGATGGCCGTAATTCTGCATTGCAGTCACAATCGAAAGCAAAACTATTGCTATCGCCCTTAGAGATTTGGCAGGCGTACTGATTTACGCACTGTTTATCCTGAGTGTGAGATGTCTTAATGATGTTAGAGCTTTCACACCTAATTCAGTCCCCAGCGAGGCCTGCAGATCTCACCTCAAACACGTCGTCCAACCTGTTAGCTCAGAAAGTGAAAGCGTGTGTAAAGAGTGTCAAAACAATTCAGGGTTTTTTACATATTTCTTCCTCCAATATGTATGTGTATCATTTCCAATATGACAACAGCCAGCCAGGTTTTGTTAATTTTTCTGATAATTGTTTTTTTTTTTTTCTAAATGACGTGATTAGCCTTTTGTTTTGTTCATCTTGGGGCCATGTTTCATTCTAATTAGCACTTTTTCCTTTTTTCTAGATTTGTGAATTTCTTAATAAACTTGTTTTTTTCTTACAGTGGTATAGTTGTGTAGTTATATCTTCAACGCGTATGTAAGCTTTGATAAGCACAATTTATAAAGAAACAATTCACAATGATGACAGTCGTGCCAAAAAGGTTGCACAGAAACTTTTGATAGTAACACTAATCATAATAATAATAATAATAATTATAATAATGATTAAAATAATACGATTTAATATGGTGTGTAATAATGCACATTGTTCACAAACATTTAAACCATTTATAACATATATGTGATATTTATTGTTATCTATAATTCGTATGCAATGTGTGAAAATTATCATAATCTTATCATTGGTTGTCTTATATCTTATTATATAATTTGATAGCAAAAACAGCAAAAAATATGAAATGAAAATATTGTGAAAATATATTTAATTATCATTTAAATATGTGTGACCGACCGTGGTAGTCTGATATTAATGGCCAACCTTCACACTGCTGTTACACAGATTTAATTGCATGTTAATGGGAAAAAAAATAATTTTAATGAAGAAAATTTGACCTATTGAAGTAAATAAGTAGGGAAATAACATTTCCTGAATTTGGGCTTTTTTCTTAAGTGTCACGACCATTTTTGTCCATCAGTATGTGATAATTGAGACTCCATTTTATTTGTTGAGGGCCCTCCTGTCACTCTGAGGACCACCTCACCCCTCAAATGTCTCAGCACCCCTGCGCCCCATCTGGATTGGATTGTTACAATAAAGGGAGGTGGGTTTTTTGTGTTGTTGTTTTTTGGTTTTCTTTTACAGTAATTTAGCCTTTTTGACAGCCCACCGAGCCATTGTGCACTGCAAAATGTATCTTGGGCTAGTGGCCAAATTCAGGGTCCAACATTTAGCAGCATAGTGAATTGAGGTCACAGTTATCCTGACCCAGGACTCAAGACGAAGGTGTATCCACCCTGATCCCCCCTCTGTGCCCCGCAACGACTGTCACAACACCACCTCAGTCTCACACAGGAGGTCATGTAAAGATCAGAATGAAGAGCAAAAGATGAGTTCACATTTGCAAATAATGAAAGTGTGTGTGTGTGTGTGTGTGTGTGTGTGTGTGTGTGTGTGTGTGTGTGTGTGTGTGTTCATTCTACTACTAAATCTAGGACATTTTGCTTGATCATTGCAACTTCATTGGACTTTTTGAGGGTTTGGACCTGGTTGAGGGTAAGGATTAGGGTTAGGGTTAGGGTTAGGGAGCTTGGGTTAGGGTTAGGGTTAGAGTAGGGTTAGGGTTATTTTAGCATTAGGGTTAGGTTCAGTTTGGGTAGCGCGTAGCATTAGATTAGGTTTAGGGTTATGGTTAGGGTTTGGTTAGCTTTAGGTTTAGGGTTAGAGTTAGGATTAGGGTTAGGTTTGGATTAGGTCTAGGGTTAGGGTTAGGTTAGGTTAGGGGGTTGGTTGTAATAGTTAGGAATAGGATAAGGAGAGAGAGATAATAGACTATGCCTGAAAGAATAGGAATGTGTGTGTGTGTGTTTAAAATTAATTTACTCAAAATAATCTTTAATTTTAACACAGGCACTTGTCTTCTCCATAACAAAAAATGAATAATAAATGCCCCCACTCTCTTTTACCAGTTAGTATTTCTGCACACCGCTGGTACGCGCCGGGATGGTGGTCGGAAATGTAGCTGTGTATCCTTTGCTTCCCACAGTATTGCTCTGTAAACAACATGGCGATAAGGGTGTGTTTCAAGGCAAGTTTGCCACAAACTCCTACCGAAAACAACAAACACCAGAAACAACCCAGTAACACTGTTGAACAGCTTGAATTTAGAAGATTCCGAGTCTCAACTTTTAATCTCATATAATCTCAGGAATGGGTTCACTACTACAAGCCTAGCCGTTGCTATGACAACTGACCTCTGAAGTAAACAATCGAGTTTTTTGGATTTGGGAATTTATTTGTTGTAGGGGGAATAAACCCAGATGACCTCTTAATATTCTGAGATTCTAAGGTGATTTTTGAGCCTATCTGTGCACTTGGGCGCGGCAGGTGCGTGCTTGCGCAGAAAGGTTGACAGTTCAGTGCTCGGGGACAATGGGCCTGCATGCAGGATGTCTGAGAGATAAGAGCAGCCTGGGTTCATGACTCCAGCAGCTTTAAAACCTATTCCTCTGTGAACGTTAGCGCGGGTCAGCCTGATCCTGGAATGGAATCATCAGTGACGTGTTGGTGTGCTGGGTCTGCTCCCACACTATTTTTAGCTATGTAAATGAATTCTTTATTTTTCTTTAACCGTTTTTTGATCCTGTGTGGTCTGGCAAAGTGTTGCGGGTGATTTAAAACGTTTTATTTACAAATGAATGCAGACCTTTTAGACTTTAGACTAAAAACTTTTGGACTTTTGCAGATTTTAGATGCGAACGCTCCCCTGTGGGTACCCAACACCCTGAAGGTGTGAGGAAGAAAACGTTCGCGTTCATTCTTCCCCATTTTCTGCTGGAGGTGAAAAGGTTTGCCTTTATTTACGTGCGTCGTTTCCGCCGAGCGCGCTCTGAATAACCGTGATTGTGTCCTTTGTTGCGCTTTCGCGGATGACAGATTATAATCAACAAGACGAGTGAGGTCAACTCATTGTCGTGGCGGCGCGTTTGGCTCGCTCTGCCTTTTCCTCCTCCCCGCTCGCCGGAGCGCGTACCTGTTCTGTTCCGGGTCCGACGGCCTGCATGCTCCACGGGGCACCGGCGATGCGCCCCGGCCGGTCAAGTCACGCGCAGGTTGCAGGCTTCCCAGTGCCGACACACAATTGAATTCCTGACATTCCCGCCGATGTTTGAGACCGAGCAGCCACAGTTTCCACTCAGGAGCGGCGCGCATCACCCCGAAGCCATTGAAAGCCAGAGTGGAGGGTCACAACTGTTTGGTCCACATCTGCTCCAAACAGGAAAATATGCCAAGATTTGATTCGCAGAAAATCCGGGAATTGTTCTAATCACTGCCTCTTTTTCTTTGGTTTTAGCAGAAACACTGGAGGGTTTTATTCCGGGGTTTTTCTTCTCATCAGCTGTTTATTTTCTGAAGGCGTCCTCGGGTGAATCTGCAGTGTCATCAACCTGTCACGGTGATCTACGTGATGTTTTCACTGGCTCCTGATTTCTATCTTAATGACAGCCCCGCCGAACAATTGACGACATGCAATAATTTTTTAATAAGCCAAACATTTTGAATAGAGTGCGTTGATTACACAGCCAGAGTTTATAAATAGGAACCTCCGGGGCCTCCCCGGTCAGCCGAGGGTCGCCACAAATACTGGCTCTAAAAATACACGAGGCATCTATTCAGAATCATCAGAGAAATCATAACTCCCTGACCTCTGAACGCCCCCAGCCCCCTAAAGGTACCTATTGGTTTCAATTCAGTAAAACAGAAGAGGGGGAAAAAAGAAAAGAAAAAAATATCTTATTTACTAACATTAAAATCAATGTAGCTTACATCTATTTTCAAAAATTCGTCTCGTAACCTAAAAACATATATAAAGTATTATTTTTATCGAATCTGCAAAATCGAACATTTTTAACCAAACGTTCGTGCAGGTTAGAATTTTATTACAAACCTCCCCAGAAACGAAACATTAAAACTCTAAAGTCAGCTAATCTATGTTTATTACTACACTCGAGCGCTTTATTGTTAAGTTATTTCAGATATTCGACCAAATCTGCAGACATTTGTTGTTTTTCTTTTAATCATTTAACAGAATATTTTCATCCTCTTACCGACAGTTTGAGACACTGCTGGAATCCTAAAATTCAAACGAGAACAAAATATTAGGACAGCAAGAGATTAAAGCAGCTCCGGATGATTTCTCAGCTTTGCCTTTTTGTTAATAAGAAAAGGACAATTATTGGTAGACGATATCAGAAACCTGACGATATCAGCAGGTAACAACATTTAAATATCCATCGATAACATGGGATCAAAGAAACCTAAAAATCCTTTATATAATGAAATGCTGATCAGTTAATCATTTTAAAGTAAAAGTGTACACGCTCGTTGTCATTTATAATTAAATCGACTGGTCCAAGAACGCGCGGTGGTGGAAACGCTCCTCCTCAGACCAACGTGCCCCAACAACCTAAACTGCAACGTTGAGCTCGTTGTTAAGTATTAAGGGCCTCGAAAGCGTCTCTGATCGCGTCTAACTTGAATCCAGGGTCTCCACACGCACCGGCGCGTGCGCGCAGGGCCACATTTGGCTGACGGTAATTTGGCCTCATGTCAGCGGAAAAGCCCCGCTTATACTGTAAAGGGAAACGCGATAAAATGCTTCCGTTCCCTTGATTATGAGCTGCAAATTGCTTTGTCGGGTTTTAAATGGCAGCTCTTTTCCCATCGCGCACTGATGGCGTCTATTTTTAAAGCCCTTTCCTTTCGTGCCCCCACTAAAACCTTCCGCAGGCCTGGTAACAAGAGGCTGTTACAATCACGTTTTCTCCTGTTAACGTTCCAATTAATCAAAGGTGGACCCGGTTCCCTCTGGGATCATTAAGGGCCCACACCTGTTCTTCCCATACGGCGGAATAAAGTGAAACAACGTCCTGGTTGGACTCCGGGGGCAGTCAGATCTAATCACTGCAACCAGAACCACGCAGACGTTATCTCCCAGACCCACACCGTCCGTGGGATTGAGATAGGACAACTGAGCTTCTTTCACGTTCAAAACATTCCCAATGTTCCCGTTCTTCCTTAGACAACAGCGCAGATTTGTGAAGACAGGCGTTGGACGAGAGGTCAAATGAGATTTTCGAATAGACGGAATTAAGTCTTTATTTTAGCCAGGTTTGGAAGAGGGTGAATTCTGCTCCGTGCCATTTACAATTACACAAATGATGTTCTTTAGATATCAATAATTACACGCGTCTGCATGAGGCCCCTTAATGGTAAACGTGCTCTTTATTACACGCTTATCATCTGGGAGGGGATGACGCGCAGAGTGCTTTGGAATGAGTTAGGATCCATTTAATCAAATAGGAGGGGCAGTATTGGAAGCACGACGCATCCAGGGCGCCAGGAATGCAATGACAGCGTTATGAAAAGAGGACCTTTAACACACTTCTAATTGCGCGTATGCAACGTGGAACCGGCGAGAACCGGCACACACGCGTTTCCGACAAAAGAAAGTCAATATTTTATGGTTTGGGTCATGACGTCGTGTGTAAACACGACTGTGTAATCGGGCAATGGGAGACGGAACATCGTCACGGGCTGTATTAAAAACAGAGACTTGGAGACGTTTGGGACCAGTCAACCAAACGAGTTCAGACTGATGCCTGGGGCGAGGCTGCCCCCTGCTGGACGAGTATGGGACTGATTCAAAACGACCTTTAACGAGGATAGCTTAGGGCAGTGTTTCTCAATTATT
>CAAE01014974.1:878459-906804 GCA_000180735.1 Tetraodon nigroviridis
GGTTAGGGTGTTCCTTCCAGGCTTCTAATTTACGCATTTCCTACATTTTTTTTTTTATTATTATTATTGAGTTGTTAAATTAATATCTCTAAGATCACAAAATCCTCAACTCCCAATCACCATCGATCCATCTATCCAACCAGTTACGTTTTATTTATTTAAAAAATATATTTTAAAAATCGATATAAAAATATACAACCGTAACTCCACGTGATTTCTATTTAAAGGTAGAACGGCGTAAATTGATTGAAAAAAATATATTATTTTGGGACACTAGATGGCAGAAGAGTTCTCTTTTCTGCTTTAACCGGCTTTAACTCGGATATTTATCTTATATATGAATATATCATATTTCACCGCCGTTTTTACAGACAACATTTAAAGAAAAACTGATATGTTTTAAGAAAGTAAAAACATAGAAACAAAGATACCCTGGCATTACTTTTGAATATGTAGTTAGTGTTTTGGTTTTTTTTTATTTTAATGGCGATTTTATTGATGAAGAGCAAAATATGAATAGTAATTCATTCATCTGCATAGTGTAAGTTTCTGTTTTAATTTCATTAATTTTCAATAATTAATTTTCATTCCTTTTTAATTAATTAAGATAAAAACTCTACATGTACGTATTCTTTACTTGTCTTTTTTACTGTAAAATGACTAGAGAACTTTCGTCTTTTCTTAAGTTTGAGGTCTTGCGGAAGCAGGGTGCCTTTATTTTGAAAGCGTGGGAGCTGGTTTTCAGCTCGTGCAGCTTGACGGCGGTGGCTCGGCCGCGGTGGGTGAGGGCGGTGGGTGGAGGCGAAGGCTGTGCCGCGGCTGGTTCACCTTCTGCGGCAAACAGGAAGCGTCGGCGCGCTCCGCTCCGCTCCACCTGCGAACCGTGCGCGTCCCGAAGCTTGTGCGTTGACCCGAACTGCGTGGAGACCCGAACTAACGTCCACCTGTGGAGGCACCTGCTGTTTTCCACTTCAGGTTCCTCGCGCGGAGTCCCAAAGGTGAGTCCGCGCACTTTTAACGCCGAGTGAGGAATCCACGCCAAACTGCTGACCAGTCTGTTTGAGTGGGTGTTTGCTGCTGCCACGGAGGACACAACGCCAGCACCTCGCTTTGGGGCCCTTGTGGACGTTTCTGTTCGAACGTTTGTAACTTGTTGGTTAATTCGGCGGCTGCGGCGCAATTGAGAAACGAGTCAATAACGAAGACTGTCCGAGCACGAGCGGCCGCGTCCGGCGCCGGGTTCGAATCCAGACAAAAACAAACTTGTTAAACGTCCGAACGGGCTGTTTGGCTGCGGTTCCGAGACGTCGGCTTCTTTAACGAGCCCGACGAGCTTCGTCACAAGCGCGTTAACCTCGTCATGCTGTGTTTGATAAACGCGCGTGTGTGTGTGTGTGTTTGTGAAACAAACGGGTTAAACTGTGGTTTGTTTGTTTTTATAGCATTTCCAAAACATTGTACTGGTGTGGGGTTCGGCTGGTCCGTCTTAGTGCCCCAGTCATCCCAGTCCTCCCAGTCATCCCAGTAGCCCCAGAATTGTTCTCATTTTGCGCCGTTGAGACACTCAGTGCGTCAGTCATGACAACTGTCTGTTTTATTGAAGGAGGATGTGAAACTTGGAGGAATAGATGATGATCTTTTCCTGCTGGGGCTTGGCCTCAAGATCATCGGATCTGATTTCCGAGCAGATTCGTGAACAATTGAACCATTTTAGCTCCTTTTCTCCTCTCAATGGCCCCGAACACAAAGCTGAAACACTTCAGAAGAGCTGCTTTTTGGCTCTTTGGCAGATATTGGGTGACTTTTCCACCCGGGCGGTATCGTCGGTGTTGCCATCATCTGGATTCGTGTTTCAGCATCCCGGTAGCTCAACTTTCCAGCTTTGACACACTCGTTTATCTCTGGAAACCATCTTGGGCTCGGTTTGCATGCAGGGATGCTCTGCTATTGAGCTCCAAAAGGAGTAAAGGGAAATATGAATTAGAATCATTTTTATGCGGAATAGTAAGAGCAACATGTTGTTTATGCTCTGTGGGGTAACAGCATCCACCCAAAGGTGGCGTTGTGTGGAGCCCCCACCCCCTCCACAGTCCCCAACATCCACCCCAGAAGTCACCTGGCCTCATTTTGACAGGTTGGAACCGATTCGAGCTGGATGAGCGTAAACGTTCCACTTCTGGAGTTAGACAACGTTGATAAGGCTAACTGACGTCACTATGCTAACTGTGCAGCCCGTCAGACGGGGTCAGATTTGGCCTGAAAGCTGGCCTCTGCTAAAACTGGACGCAGCTGGTTGCGGGATCTAAACCGCCGTTTGTCAGACGTGCTGATGAGCCGAAAAACCGATATCGGTTGTGTGAGGATCTTTTCACGCTGAGCTCATAACGTCATCTCCCCGTTTCCCCATTTTCTCTTCCCACTCCTACTATCATTGACACTGTGAACATCCTGCTGTTGCATTTCTCACACATACACACACACACACACACACACACACACACACACACACACCATGGCTACTCATCACAGTGGAAGGGTTGTGTAAAGTTCTGTCAGAGGAGGATGAAAGTTGATCAGCGTGTGTGTGTGTGTGTGTGTGTTCACTCCAGCTTTGGGGCGTTTGGATTGGCCAGCTTGCATTCACACAGTGGTACTTTAGTCCAGACAAAGGATCTGCCGGTCCTCCCTCGCTGGTTGGTAGAAACGCTCGTGCGGTTGAAACCAACGGCGGCGAGGTGAGAGCAGTTTGCTGGAATTCTTCGCTTTGCAGCCCAGCAGGCTGGGACCTGCTGAGGAATGCAGGGAAGAAAGTGGGAGAGGGATCCAGAGACACGTCATCAACAGGGAGTCTTATCCAGGTTTATGAAATACCCCATTCAGTGTTTATTTCACAGGACGGATTTCAGGAATACGTCATTTGCTAAACGACCGGTAATCGATCTGAAGCGATTAGCGAGAACAAATTAAATTTGAGGAGAAAAATGACTGCGATACACCTGATGTGCCTGTGCTTGGAGCCATTTCTTGGAATGTAAATGGCTCTGGATCTCGCTGCTTGGCAGGAGCTCGCTTTTGTTTCGGCTGGAATGAATTCGAAAGGGAAAAAAAGGAGAAAATCCAGGCTAACTGAGACCGAACTCCAGCCTGTTTGCTCCAACCGCGACGTGAACGCTGCCCTGGGCCCAGCTTGAATGAAACCCACCAGCCCTGTCGGCTGTGGAGGCTCATGTTGGAGTCTTATGACTTCGTGAAGTCGGGTTAATCATACACAAGGATCTCAACCTCTGGCTGTAAAACACTTACTGAGTGTTCCTACAATAATTCCACCTTGATCCTGCTCTTGAGGACGCCATGCCTTTGGGGGTTCAGTGGCGTGTTGCTGCAAACATCCTCTCAGTGCAAGAAATCTGTTACTGTCACATGTCACAGTTCCCTGAATTAGCTCCAGCGTTTAAGGTCATCGCAAGGGCGGGAAGCCAGAGTGCAGAAAATGTCCCCGTCATCACATTTAAAGACCAAAGTGTCTTGAAATGCTATTTATAAACGTGCGTTTTGGTCCAAAAGTGGCTGTGTGGAGCAGATACTGGGAAACGACGGCGTTGCGTCAACACTGCAGCTGTAAATGTCACATCTGAAACTGGGCTAATTGCACAGCTCCTGTTTGGAATCGCTGAAAACTCCTCTGTGAAGTCTAAACGACCGTCTTTATCTGCGCTAACGTAGACAACAGGACCCCACAGGGAAGGGTTAGAACGCTAGCGACAAGCCTTGCTTTCTGTTGATGCTGCAGTGCTAAAGCGTCCTCAGGAGGCCGGAACGTCACCCTCACATGGCGGCGCCGCGTTCTCTGCACGTCTTCGCCCGCGTGCTCTGAAAGGAGCACATGTCGGGCCTTGTGACGCCTCCGTTAGCATCTGCTGTGACGTGCTTGTGTGTAACGAGCACCTTTGACGCTCACGTTCACATGTCGCCCTCTTTCCAGCATTCCATCACCCACATGTCCACGTTTTCATGCTGGCGGCGCCATCGCACCGGGCTCGCTTGGGCAACCGCGGTGAATCAGCCGAGCTGCGAGGCAGAGAAGCCACAAGGTGATTTCTGTGGAAAAACGTCAGGAAATGGAGGACGAGCGGCGATCTCCCCGTGTTTGACCAGAAAAGAGACGTTCATTTCAAGAATGTGGGATGAGGTCAACGAGTCTGGACAGTTTTAGGGCTTCGTCATCTCTCTCAACCTCCCTCCTCTTCACCCAATAAATCTGATTACCAAAACGACATCGCCTCTCCGTCTGCGTTCAGGAAGGAGGGAGGTGCATTTGGTCATACGTGTGGGAGTTCCTGCTTCGGGTAATCGGCGGCGGTACCTTTGCACCGCCAGGCGTTCCGCCAGTAACTGATTTACAGCATCTCCAGCCGACTTTTTCAACAACACGGATGCTTTTTTCACAGCACCCACTCAGGACTGACAATCGCACCCAAAAATAGAGATCGAAGTAGTAAAAAGAGCGGACGCGTAGGAAGTACGGAAAGGCCATGCGTGCTAAAAGCACATTCATTAGGTTCTTTTCAGGAAACCGGGACAGTTTGGCCATTTTTCCAGCAGTCCTGTGTGATGCAGATCTCTGACTGCAGCAGGGTTTCACTGCGTGATCCATCTGGTGAAATTCCTAAATTTCTGAGCACCCATACTTTCCTTTTTCAAACAGAGGGACCGTGTCCTGTTGCTACGGTCGTTCAATCCAGCCCAGGGAAATGCCAACCTGTTTGTTATTCCAGGCCCTTTTTGCAGTTTTCTATTCTATTACTATCGAAAGTGTATTTAAAGCATCACAGCGCGCACGCGTGTGTGTGTGTGTTTGTCCTTAATGCTCGAAGCTACATTTTTCTGGTCTCCAGGTTTGGGAGAAACCTCCAGTAACTGCCACAGCCTGAGGGTTCCCTCCGAGCGACGTGCTTCCCAGATCATCGACCCAATTGCCCGTTTGACTTGAAGTGTGTGTGCGTGCACGTGTGCCCCAGTTGCCATGAGGTTCATATTCATCGTGAATTTGAAGCTTTGCATTCTTCACATTCCAGCTCAGACCATGGGTGGAGGGGAGGAAGTGTGTGTTTAGAGATTTTTCTTTAACCTTTTTCGGACATTCGCCCACCAGCCTGATTGGTCCAAATTAGTGATGGATCCAGAATGACCCACACAAACGAGTGGAAGCCCGGGACTTTCGCCCTTGGGGACACTGGAACACCATCTATGTATTTCTATGTATAGTCTCAATGCTTTAATTTCTCCGACTCCCTCACTTATGTGCACACACACACACACACATCCTTGTTATTGCAAACTTGACTGTGTCACACCCTGGTAAACAAGATAAAAGATCTTAACCACAGAGGAAAAACAGGAAGGGAACTGATCCTAGACAGCATGTGTGTCATCCACACACATGACCTCACCGAGTGTTTTACAGCCATATTATACCTGTTTACTTTCTTTACATTTATAGATGTAAAGGATGGCGCTTCCTATAGCCGCCCTCGGCCTCGGGTGGGTCGGAGGTCCTGTTGGCTGTATCTTGGTTATTTTGTGCTGATGGTGCTTATTCTAGGGGTAATATTTTAAAGAAGGGGCACTCATTGACAGACAGTTCTTCTTTTATTCTGCTTTGTTAGAAACTGTTATTTTATCAACAGTGAGTCCTGCTGGTGACTTGTTTTTACCTGAGATCAAATATGTGGGATTTTTTGGGGGATTTTGACACTTTTATACACCTTGAACTTGTTTTTAAAGGTGTAATAATGTTTGTCTTTGTGGGGTTTTTTGTTGTTGTTGGAGTCTAAGGTCAAGTGAACAAGTAAATCTGTTTGCGAAACCCATCTTGAAATTTGGAAAATGTGAATCATAAAATGTTTCTCAGTCCTAGTTACTCATTCCGAAACAGTGCCTTTTCTGTCCGGATCCCACATTCCTGTGTTTTCTCCTTCAGATGATGCAGTATCCCAGCCACCATCCAGATGCTGCAGGCAAGAGGCAGAAGCAGCGGGAATAAAAGACATTAGGAAACAGCAGGTATGTTGTGTGTGTGTGTGTGTGTGTGTGTGTGTGTGTGCGCGTGTTGGACAGGAGAGGCTAGGCCCTGGGAGAGGATTCCTCGTCCCGACAGGTCGGGAGCATGCGGAAAACAGACTGGATGGTTTTCTGTGCATGCCAGGAATCTGTCCCCTGCCCTCCTGACCTGTCATCTCTGCCTAAGTGTGCAGGACTCAACCAACTCGGTGGCCATTTTATTCTTGTATCCTCGACTTTAAAAGACGTTGTGACAGCAGAGGCTCGCCCGCTGTTTTTGTGTCGTTTGAACTCTCCGTCCACCTCCCTCTCCGCTGCACAACAGCACCGGCGCAGGGTTGCAGAGGCTGTATCCTGGAACTTTTGGCCTCAGGTTCGTACAATGGAAGGAAGTCCGAGCGTGTTGTCCATCCTTAATTGAAGTCAGTGATCTGGACGTTGCGCGGTGTCCTGTGCAGTAGCGGCGTGATGCACAGAATAGTTTTCTTTTCTCGCTTTCCTGGAGGCTTTCTCGATGTCAACGTTACAAGTTCCCCAGCGCTTTATCTGATCGGAGCTGTCACCGCACTTGGCAGTTATTTCCTGGTCATCCGTGCAGCTTGCTTCGCCACATTTAGCCAGTCTTCGAACTCTTGCTGTCGCAGCCCTCGTCGCATGAAAAACTGCGCGTGGATTCGGTCCTGCTGCGTCTTTCGTCCGAGGAACTGACCTCAGATGCTCTCACCCCTGCTGGTCCCATTTGTCTCTGGAAGGAGTCTGTTTCCTTTCAGACGTGGGATATTCACTTGTAAAGGTCGCCAGACGCGCTGCCGTGCAGGTATCATTTAGGGACAAGAGAATTAGAGCGATTATTTTGTTTTGCGTCTTTGATTTGGCCGCGTTCATCTTTGGATGCACCAAAACAACCCAATTTCCCTGCTGCCAGTCAGTGCCGGCGGACACCAACCATGTGCGGTTACAGAACATGCTGCTAATTTGTCCTGCTGTTCTGTACTTGAGGTTTCTCTCCATAAATAACGGACTGAACGCTCTTTGTTCCTGGCGTAGTTGTACCATTAACCTTCTAACCCTGTGAGTCACAATCCTCGGAAGCCCTGCCCATGAGCTTGTTCTCAGGAGTTAGTTAGGCTGGCATTATTTGTGTGGCACTGACCTTGGAACGCGTGCACGCCTGTGTGCGCGCGCGCGTGTGTGTATATGGAGAGAGAAATACAGTAGCTTCTCTTTGTAGCTGAACAATAAAAAATGTCATGCGATTCTAGATCTAGAGGCGCTATGTATGTGTGTGTGTTTAATTTCCCCTTGAACTAATGGGATAACTTTCACTTTTACATGCTATGGTAATATTTAAACAGACACACACACACACTGGTAAAGTCCCCATCTAAGTGTTTCCTGCCTCACAAGGTGGCAAGAGCTCTGGAAATGTCCATTTCCAGGAGTGTGTGCGGGTGTATTGTCCAGTGCTAGAGTGTGTATCTTCTTTTTATGAGCTGAACAGGCGGTTGGCAACACGCTGGAAGACCCTGTGCTTCCGCAGGGACCCCAAACGTCCTCTAAGTCAACCTCCATCTTCCACAAAGTGCCTCCATTGTTGACCTCTGACTGTTTGGGATTTGTTGCATAATGTCGTGCAACTGTCTAGAAATTAAATTATCCATCTTAATTTACCTTTTAATTGTTTCCTGTCTGATGGGGTTTCCGAGAAGTGTTGACACTGCGCTGTTTAAAGGCAAATAAAACACCTACCGTGTTGTCCTCAGAGAGCAGCTCTGAGGCCCTGAACAGGAGCCCCCACCTTCAGACCAACTGTCTGACGCTGCTCAGAATTTTTTTAATTGTGAAATACTAGATTTTTTTACCCCGTCGTTGAATAAACATCAAAAAGAAGGAAGAAGGAAGTCCACTAGACACTTTTTTAAATATTTGTCATTGCAAAAAAAAAAAGGGGTGTTATTTTTGTAGGGACTATCTCAGCTCTTGTTAAGAAAGCGCCGCAGAGAAGACGAATATTCTGTTTGCTGTCAGGTCTGTGCAATCTAATTTCCTCATTTCCTGTTTCTCAGAAACTCTGGTATAGCCTTGTGTGCCTGTATCTGGAGTTTTTTTTTCCCCTTCGCTTTGGGCTGCCTGTTTCCTTAGCCTGTGAGCAAAGGTATTGTAAACAAGCTTGAAAGTCTGTTTGCACAGCTGATATTTACTATAGTATTGACTTTATTTAAAGGCTTTTAGGCTAAAAGAAGCAGCTCGTTTCCATCTGCTTTGGCAGTGACCCTTTGCGGGCGTATGAAGGCTACTTAAGTGGCAAGTAAACCCCCAGAGGAACACACCCCACTCTGCAAAATACGGTCAATCACATGAGCGTGTTTACTGCGGAGCACGGGGGGCACTGCATGAGACCATGTGACCACATGGTCCATGTGACCCCATGCGCCCCCCCCCCTGCAGCCACAGTGTTTTTACTGGAGCTCAGTGTGTACTGTCTGTGGGGCTTTGTCTGTGTGTGTTGGAGAGAAATGTTGTTGTGAGGGCTGATGGGGCAAGGCTGTTACAAGGCTGGTGTTTGTGCAGTGCACAGGACCGTCCTGTCGTGGCTGGCATGTACGTACACACTAACGCACACAGACAGAGGCTTATTGTGGACGCCCAGGCCCAGTTGGGCTGTGCACCACAGTAACTCATTGTCACTCTTTATCTCTCAGGCGCTTGCTTTTTCTCGTCTTCCTCCCTTTTTATCCATACATCTCCCTTTCTCACTTCCTTCCACACGGCTTTAAACCTCCATTCTGCTTTAGCTTTAGTTTCTCACGTTGCGTCGGCCTTGCTTTAAACCTTTCACACCTTCACCGTCGTTACGTGCTTTTGCAATTCCATTGCTTCTTCTTTTAACAATTTCTTTTAGTGACTCTGTTCATCCCCCTTGTTCCCCTTTGGGAATTTGTTGTCGGCGTGTGAGTCAGATTATATTTTTGTGAATGACTGACAGGGACTTTTGCTCCACTTCCTGGCCATCATTTGTGTCACCAGCATCATTGTTTCCTTTCTGAGAAGTAGACAAGTGTCACGGTGTCGCTGTGGGTGGTTAGCGAGGCGGCGGCACGCAGTTTGCCGTCCGGATGCGGTCGGGCCACACTCGGATCTCTCAAAATTAGACTCCCACACGCACTTCCCCATCTCATTCGCTTCATTCATGTTTTCCTCTCTCGTAATTTGTTCTCTGGTGGCTCGGAAAATGTTGTTGCTGGGGAGCACTTCCCCATTCCTAGTTGGTTCAGGAAACAACGCTAAGATTATTTTAATCAGTGAGATCAGATGAAGCTGATCTCTGTGGAGGAAATGAAATAACCTCTTGTCTTGGTCAGGAGGACTTGAAAGAGTGTTGAATGTTTGTCGCCGCCGCCTGTGACAGCAGCAAGGATGAGAGAGCCGTTTACCCCCTCCAGCCTCTGGGCTGTTATCCTCCACTACTCCGACAGACTCATACTGTTGAGATTAACAGCATTCCCGTTCGACACACACGGCAAACATTCATCCAGATCTAGACACAGGGCGTTTATTGTACGGAAATGGAAAAGCATCGTTCCTTTTAGTCCAGCACAGGTTGTGTACTTTATTTACGCTTCTCAGATTAATGAGACGTTTTTCGGTTATGTGATGTTGTGCGGCTGCGGGCTAAAGATTTTAAATCAGTATTGTGCTGCGGTATTTACTGTTGGGTTTGTGGATACAAGTATGTAGCAGCAATATGGCAACTTGGACAGAGAACTCCTACAGAAGACTCGAATGCAAATGCATGCAAAAGCATCCTTCTGACGCCAGCATTTGATTTGAGAGGGATGGATAATTTGTTGGTTGACCTGGTTTTTTTTTTTTTTTTGGGTTTTTTTTTTTTTTTTTGTTTTTTTTATTTGTGTAATGTTTATTTTTTTTTTTTGAGATTTTATTTTTTTTTTTGAGTTTTTTTTATTTTTTATAGAAATGTTTTTGTTTTTTTTTTTGAAGATTTTTTTTGTTTTTTTTTTTCCTTTTAAGTTTTTTGGGGTATTAGTTTGGGGAGAATGTAATTTTGTGTTTTTTATAAAAAAAGAAATAGAAAATAAGGGTGAGAAAGAGAAGAAGATTTTTTTAGGTTTTGGTGTGGTTTTTTTAAAAAAAATTTTTTTTTTTTTATAAAATTAATAGGGTTTTTTTTTTTTTTATGAATAATTAAAAATTTTTTGGTTGGAGGTGGGGAGTTTGTGGTGGAATTTGTTTTGAGTGTGTATTATATTGGTAATTGGGTTTTTTTATTTGTGGTTTTTGGAATGTGTATAGAAGGAAATTTTTTTGTTGTGTGATGAGTTTTTTTTAGGGGTATTGTTTGTTTTTTTTATTGTAGTTGGTTTTTTTATATCTTTTTTTTTTTTGGGTTTGTTTTTTTTTTTTTTTTTTTTTTTTTTTTTTCCCCCCCAAAAAAAACCCCCCCCCCCCCCCCCCCCCAACAATCCGACACACAAACACAATTACTCACCGTTCCTCTCTGGAGGTGGAAACACTGACTCAAGCTCCCTACTCAATTATAGAAATTTGTGTCGTCAGAAGGCTTGGATCCTCTTTGTGAGCTTTATTTTTAGCTTGGAGAAGAAAAGGTGTCACGCAATTTCAAATCACCAGATATTAAATACGCACAGTGATTTTTAAAAAAAACTTTTTAGGCTTTCGGTTTTTACAAGAAATGAATGAATATAAGCTTCTTGGGGATAATGTACAGTGTCTTAATGTACCCCATAGTCGGGAGGAGAAATCTGACTCCAGACTGATCTGTTGTGTACTTGTGCTGATGGCGTGTGTTTAGATCCCTTCAGGCCGCTTCGTTTATCGTAGAAACGCCTTCTACCTTCAGTGTTTTCACAGTCCTGCCTTCCGTCCTCTGATCACACCACTCTTTTGGAAAGAGAGAAGGGCGTCTGTGTGCCGCCTGAAGAGAAAAATGTTATTCTAGAAGCGCGTAATAATGTAGCGTTGATGTTTGCATCATACAGAGTTGACTTGTGCTTTGTGACTTTACAGACTCACCAGTGTCCGGAAAAGCTTCTCATGCATATTTTCTCGTCCCTCCAAAGTGTGTTTGGCTGCACATTGTCCCTGTCTGTTGCGCTTTATTGATCCCGCATGTCGCCTTTGTCCACATGCAACAACAACAAAGCCCGCGTGAGAGCTGTTGAGGGAAAAATAGATGCACATCATGGGCGGAACACGGAAACAAGATCATTTCTGCCTGCTCTGCTGAGCCGAGCGAGCGATTTTGTGGTTTAAAATGCAGCAACACAAACCGCACCACCACTGGACACGTGGCACAACAACAGCTCATCTGCTGATGGCTCGAGCACTTAACTCAGAGGAGAAAAGAGCATTAGAGACAATCAGGCCTGTCGTTTTTTAATGGCTGGATAGCAGAAAAACGGCGATGGACCTGTGGAAGAGTTGACGTCTGAGGCCACTCGAGGACCAGGTACAGAGGAGGAGAGAGGGAGGTGAGAGTGGTGTGATGATACGGCTGTGGTTCAGGCGTGAGCAGGAATGGAAACCAACCTGGGTTGTTTTCACACCAGAGGCACACTAGAAAAAAGAAGACCGCTTCACTTTTTTCCCAGATTGACTTAGAAATGTGTAAATTCAAAACCAATACGTTCCTCTGCACCTTTTCTCCGGTCTGTTCTGATGATCATCTTCGCAGGTGATCTGGAACTGTTTTTTTTTTTTTCCTTTTTTTGCATGCGTGCAAGTGTGTATTTTCTTTGCCAGGGTGGCCAGCTTGTTGGATGAGGGAGTGCAAGTTGACCTTTTGTTCTGTTTGCTTAGTGGGCATTCCTCTGAGCACTGGCCATCACCCAAGTCAAAGCCACTGCTCTCCGACTGGAGTCATCCCAGTGCTGCCTCCACAGGGAGATGTTGACTTTGAATCATTTCAGCCTGACAGTGTCGAATAAAAGAGCCTGTTAGTCAGTTACTAGCATGGATCTGAAGTGGCTGGATGCATAATTGATCAGAACAATTTTTCCGTTTGTTTGCAAATCTTCTCAGGTCCTTATGGTTGAGGTGGAGGGCGGTGCTCCTTGCCATGCCTCCTGCCATGACAGACCTCCTGGACATATGGGCGACCCACACGCCCCTGGCCGGCCACGCTCCGGACCAGATCACGGTGGATTTCCTGCTGCCGACTGGTATCTATATCCAGTTTGACGTTCCACGCGAGGCTACCATTCAGGAGATCAAACAGGTGAGTGGCTGATGGGATTTCTCACAGTCAGGTTTGTTAGTCATTGCGTTGCTTAAGAAACCTCCAGGAGATGTGTTCTTAAAGCAGCTGTTGCTGTCGTAATCAGGAAAACACACAACCCTGACTTTAACTCGTAATCACACAGCCGGTCAGACATGACCTAATCCCTGTTTTGACAGGCTGCTGTGCCTGGGTGGGTGTGTTCTGGGTGGTAGCATGTAAACAGGTCATGCCACCATGTCTTTAAGGTTGACTTTTGGAGATCTGAATGTACTGACGCAGTGGCTCCATCAGACATGCTTCACAATAACTATAAAGGCATGTTTGGACTTTTGGGTGACTGCAGACACTTCCCAGCGTTCGGAGTGGATTCCTTCGAAAATGATCC
The DNA here is from genome assembly GCA_000180735.1 of Tetraodon nigroviridis. Taxonomy (NCBI): domain Eukaryota; kingdom Metazoa; phylum Chordata; class Actinopteri; order Tetraodontiformes; family Tetraodontidae; genus Tetraodon; species Tetraodon nigroviridis. The sequence goes on from CAAE01014974.1 coordinate 891,167, forward strand.
ATATTTTTACCGTAAAGAGTTCGAAATGAGTGTTTGTCCTTCATGGAGTCATTTCCATGGAATCACATGAAATATTTGTAGGGAGGAAAAACTGGCTCCGCTACAGTCACAGCATGGATCTGTTAGCCCAGAAAAATATGCGAATCTTGTGATGGAGGAACGAGGAAATGAGTCAGGTTGGACGTGGCCTGGGCTTGTGTTATTCACATCATAATCGACTCAGCAGGACCTGAGTCAGGATACACGGATTTATGCCCGTTCCTAGTCATGAAAGAAATGCTTTTATTATTAAATTACATCATTTTGTTGTTGTATGTACTTGGAATACATGTTCCTGCTTCAGCAATTTAGCATTCAGGTCCATCCACGACGCGCTGATGCTCCACTGACCGCAGCCTCCGTCCACCGGTCCTGATGCAAACGTTAATACGCTGCCTTGATTCTCTTTCACCTTTATAGCTCCTATGGAAAGAGGCTCACTCCTTCCCCATGTTTTCCAAGTTGGGCGAAATGGAAAGCCACATGTTTGAATGTGTCAACCAGGCAGCCGTGCACGAGGAGCTGGAGGACGAAACCCGCAGGCTCTGCGACATCCGCCCTTTCCTGCCGGTACTCAAGCTTGTGACGCGCAACTGCGGTCGAGCCGAGCGGCTGCTAGACTCCAAAATCGGCGTGCTCATTGGCAAGGGTAAGGTGGCGTTTGCTGTAAAGACGTTAATGATGTCAGCTTATCATTCAGGCTCTCAGGCATGCTGTTCTGTCCTGTCCCCATTTCACTTAAGAAAAGCACTTAAGTGTTTGTAAGTAGGACCGTAAATCTCCCCTCCACTCGCACAAGAACCATTTAGCCCTTCCTCCTGCACACTAAGTAACTCCTCCACCCAGGACACTGACCTCAGCAGGCACCGTGGAGACATATCTGTGAAGAGAAGGGAATGATTTGTCAGACCTCTAACGTGTTTCCCATCAACTGTCACTTTTTATCATCTTAAGCTTCTTAAGGCTTTTTTAGATTTTAGAGCATCAAAGAGTAGTTTCCCAGTAATGGGGTCACACAGGGATGTTAGAAGCTCATTTTCAACAAAGAACCAAGTCTTCTCTGTTGCTCCACAACAAGTGAGATCGCACAAATGCAAATCTTCAGAGAAAGAAAACCAAGCTTGCTGACAAACCTACGTCAGGCCGCGCTGGTCTTTGTAGGAGGACGAGAGGCACACACAGACACTGGGAATCTAATTAAAGGAGACATTGGAAATATTGGAAAGCCACCCACGTGTTTTGGTTTTTGTCAGATCAAACCTAGCGGCTTTAAATGGATACTCGCAGACACATCTGGAGAGATCCATCGATTCTTGCTGAATAACTGAAATAGGCATCTGGGTTCTACAGGGAGGTTCTGTGAGCTACCTTTGGTTGGCATTTGTTCTCTTTCAGCGCAGTCGGTTGTGCATTTGCAAGTGTTACTACATTTCATTTTGATGTTGTTCCTTCTGTCATGTTGTTGTATTACTGAACTGATCACCTTCCTTTCTAAACGCCACCAGGTCTCCATGAGCTCAGCGCCATAAACGACCAGGAAGTGAAGGACTTCCGCTGTAAGATGGCTCGTATCAGCGAAGAAAGGATGCGAAAGATTGAGAGAATGACGTACGCGGAGTGGCTGCAGGCCAGCTACTCCCCACAGCTGGAGTTGACGGCAGACCCCGCCGTCATGGAGGGCAACGACCGGCCAGCTGACCTGAAAGTCATTATCCATTTTGACCAGTCTCAGGTGAGAGCCAAGTTTCTCGAGAAACACTTTAAAAAGTTAGTTTCAGTGTGAGAATAGTGGCTGTACTTTATCCTTTGATATTTCTGTGCCTTTGGTCTTCTTCTGCACAAGTTTTGCATAGCCAATGAGCTCAGAATGACAGTGTGACAACACCACTTTGTTTGAGTAGCACAACTAGCCATGTGACCCCCACCAGCACATGCACATGCATCATAGTTCAGGCTTCTTCTATTTCTTTTTCGGAACTCCGCAACAGTCACATGACTGAGTGGATCATGTGATTGTTTTAAATGGGTCAAATCCATCAGCAGAATTATGCCATATTTCCCCACACACACACGTTCAAGCTCCAGGGACCCAAACTGGATTTAATTGAACCTCGCTGACCGTCTCCCTCTTTCTATATTCCTGTCATTTGTCTTTCTCTTTCTCTCCACTGCTTCCCTTCTAACATGCTGGTGCCCATCAGCTTTGAGAACGTGCTAAATACTCTCATGCACGGCTGGCCATCTGTGCCACTGCGCTCAGGTGGACACTAGCAGGAAGGCTTGTTTGAGAAGTCAAACACAATGAGCCACTAGAGAGGAAATGAGGTGATGTGGTTTGTTCTTTACCCCTGAATTCTAAGTATTTTTATCACACAGTCAAGAGAAATGCTGTCCAATTGCTTCCAGGAAGACTCAGCACTGGTCACCTTTTTCTTATTATTCATTAATCGATTTTTTTTTTCTTTTTTTTTTAAATTAAATGTGTAGGAAATTCTAAGTCTAGTTCCACTATCAGGTCAGTGCTCTGCTATTATTAGGATGGAGCCGTGAGCCCCACCGTGGCACCAGCCTGGCTGTGCTAATGCAGCGAGGGCTCACATGGGAAAGCACCGCTTGGACTGCAGAACCTACATCGATAATGCTCATGAGCATCCTTTCTAAGCTTCTTCTGAGGCTCTTTTCACCTTTACTGATTAATGTTCTGTGTGGCTGTTTAAAAAGAGGTCCTGCTTCTTTTTTATAGCAGTTTTTAATACGTAACCACTCGACCGCTTTCTCTTCAGGACTCTGCAAGCCTGAAGATATCATCGACCTGCAGCCCCAAAGACTTAATAGCACAAGCCGTCAGGAAGTGGCTGACCACCCACGGGCCCGAGGAGGAGACGTTAAAGGGCCAGTATGTGCTGAGAGTCAGCCACTGCCTGGAGTTCCTCTGTGGAGACCATCCACTCATCCAACACAAGGTCAGCGTCTGCCATTGGCTGATGATTCCAACCTCTTATCGATCATCTGTCTTATCGTCACTGCATCAGATTACACGCGCCCGATATTTTGCGTACATGTACCATGGGCACAGAAAATCTCCCTCCAGCATCTTCATGAGGCGCCTGCTGTGCATACTTTTGTGTGTACAGACTAGCAAAATTACGAGAGGAACAATCTGCTCGCGCCAGATGGATAGAACTGGGCTGCAGTGTAAAAATAGCAGCATTTAATTACATGAGCTAGATAGTTTGACGTCTAAGCAAGTAGCACACGTAACATGCCATAAAGGCAAGTTAATATTGGCATAGAGGTATGATCCCAGCTAAGCAAACAGCAGTACTGGTGTGCAGCCAGGCTTCTATAACCCGGCGTGGTTGCATTGCTTGATAGATTAAAATCTCAGTCTTCAGCTGTTCGTTTTGCATCTACATTATCTTGTCTTCTCTCATTTCTAATGCGGTGAAATTAGATATGCACGTAGCTCAACCGATTTTCTGTCCCCCTTTTTTTTTTTTTTTTTTTCCTTTTGCAGTATATCCGCACATGCCTGCAAGCCAAGGAGCCTCCGCATGTGACCCTGATACACAACAACACCGTCAGGGCCATGTTCAACAGGGAAATCTCCGCCATCGAAGCTGCACTCACTCCCAAGTCATCCAACCTACCTTTACCACTACCTCCCAAGAAAAGAGCGCCCACGGTCAGTTCAGCGCCTGTCTCATCTCATTTCTGCGGTTCTGGTGGCCACACACAGCGATGGGGAACTAAGACTGGTGCACATGATTCCTGATGTGTCTCAGCTGAACTTTGATGGCTTCAGTTCATTAGTGAAAATGAGCCAGTTTTCAGGATTCATCGGCTCTGAGCGACGCAGGTGTGGAGGTTTACAGAGTAAACGTTCCTGGCAGCTGCCACCTGTCTTTTATCGCTCCGCAGTCTCGGTGTGTCCAATTCAACCGGCAGGGCCCTGCCAGCATTTTTCCTATTGTCGGAGCACATTGCTGGCACCTCGCTGGTGCCAGATGCCCAGTGACGTCGCTCCTGGACGTGCACATCTGCCGTTTAGGTGTCGGGGTGAATTTTTCAGGCCTTTTTAACAAAGTCTGCTAGGATTTGATTTCAGTGGTGGCTTGCTAGGTTTTATCACAGTCTGGAGTGTGAGACCATTGATTTCACAACTTCTGTTCTGTCCCTCCCCACGTCATGATTAAACTCTGGGGTTGGTTTACAGTAAAAACAGAAACCATTTTACCGCACTTCCACATTACTTGATAAGCACATGCATATTCAGTGTCACAATCCTGGAGTTACGGTAAACGTCGGCTTACTGTGTCAACCTGGAAAACACTTGAGACCCTATTTTGTGCTTAGTATTTAGGATCATGGATCTACCAAATTGGTTTTAGTCTGTTTCAACACTCAGAGTTGTTTTTTTGGCAGTTATACAAGAGAGGAAACCCAGAGAGCACTTAGTGCATGCGGCTAACAATGCTTCATTTTTCAACTACTTCTCGTTCGATCTATCTGCTGTTGTTGTTGTTGTTAGCTGCGCGACTGTATGTTGTGAGACCGAAGCATCATGTGATGTTTTTCCGGTTGACCCCAACCCATCCGTTTGACTTGACGTCTGAACGACCCTTACGACCTCCACGCCATGTTTTTGCTTTGCAGGTGTACAGGGAGCCGCTGGCAGTATGTGGGAGTATGTATTTTTACAACATACGTTCGTTGTTCTCACGTTGTGTTTTCTTCGCTGCAGCAAGTACAGACGTGTGTTTGGGACGTGTCCAGCCCCTTCAGGATAGTCCTGGTGAACGCCAGCAAGGTGAATGCGGAGGAGACGGCCAAGGTAGACCCTCGCTAAGTCCACATTTGGAAAACATGAATTTTTATTATAAATTCGCTTCTACATGCACAATATAGACGGTTGCCTCTTCAGCATTTGAGTTTTTCATGTATTATGCAGACAGAAATCAAGAGGTTGTTTTGCTTTTTAACTTGCACCATAAAGCTTCATTAATAAAAAATGCACACACATAGGGGGACTATTTAACAACATTCCGCCTCTCCACATCATTTGTATCAAAGTTTGTTTCAAAGAGGACAAAACTGCATGATAACTTGATCCGTTGTCTCAGGTCCAGGTGAGGGCCGGCCTCTTCCACGGGACAGAGCTCCTGTGCAAGCCCGCGGTGAGCAGCGAGAGCAGCGGGCGCTCGGACCACGCGTGAAAGGACACCACGCTGGAGTTCGAACTCCCCGTCTGTGATCTGCCACGCATGACTCGCCTCTGCTTCGCCATCTACGCCGTCATGGATAAAGTAAAGAAGCAGAAGTCCACCAAAAACACTCACATAAACAAGTACCAGACCATCCGCAAAGCAGGCAAAGTGGTGAGAAACGTGCCAGTTGGATGTTTGAGCGCTACACCGATGCAGCACTCCGGTTTTACGCTAACTTTGTGTTCTGTTGTGTTGCGCCACAGCACTACCCTATAGCTTGGGTCAACACCATGGTGTTTGACTACAAAGGCCAACTGAAGACTGGAGATATCATCTTGCATTGCTGGTCTTCATTTCCTGGTAAGCACAAACGCAGTTGTGGTTCAATTATCTTCCCCTGCTGCGGGGTGAAGCTGCTGCTTACACACTCGCCGTCTTTGTGTGTCTCACCCCAGATGAACTTGAGGAAATGCTGAATCCAATAGGAACTGTTCAGACCAACCCCTACACAGAAAATGCGACAGCGCTGCACATCAGTTTCCCTGAGTTCTCATCCCACCCCATCATCTTCCCTCCGTTTGACAAGGTCATTGTTGTCAGGTCGACTAGTGTTTGATGTATATTTTAAAGATGTTTGATCAAGCAGTGCATTTTTCCACACAGAGCCAACCCTCCCCTGCAGTTTGAGTCAAAAACATTTTATTGAGTTTGTTATCATGGCGGGTGAGGGCTCCTCGGTCTACGGCCTTGCGATCTCGTTAAAGCGGCGGCTGCTGATTTGAGAGGCTTAGGATGTGCTCGGCCTGCCTGATGCACTGTTTCGGTGTCCATGTTCACTCATGCAGCTCTCACTCTTTGCAGATACTGGAAAAAGCTGCAGAGATAGTGGGAGCGAGTGACTATGCCTCCATGGTGGGTAAATGTGGATGGATCATTGGTTTTAATGTCATATTGTTTACTGTTGGTGTGAAGATTGACCCTTTTTAAATCATCAATGTGACCAAAAATAAACCTAAACATAGACCTTCTGCACCTAAATGCATTGTGAGTTGTTGGGAACTTTAATCCTCTCCTGCCATCTTGTGGTTATTACATGACAGCTGCTGTTCATTATTCACTCCTCAGACCTTTTCCTCCCCAACCCGTCTCCTTAATATCTTTATGCTCCCGTTCCTAAAGTCCCAACCAACCCTTTCATTCACACCATGTCTTTAAGGGTCGCGGGGGGAAGAAGTTCCACATCGAGCTGAAGGAGATCATGGAGCGAGATGCCCTCTCTCAGCTGTGTGAGAACGAGAAGGACCTGATCTGGACACTACGTTGTGACTGCAGGGAGAACTTTCCTCAGTCGCTGCCCAAGTTGCTGCTCTCTGTCAAGTGGAGCAAACATGAGGATATGGCCCAGGTCAGCCAGCACGTTCAATCTCAAAAAAGAATCGCTCCTTGTCTGAACTGCTGCACCACAACTGTGTTTGGATGCAAGTGATATTCACACACGTGTGTGTGTGTGTGTGTGTGTCTCTGTGCCTCAGCTTCAGGCACTGCTTCAGATATGGCCCAGACTGTCTCCCAGAGATGCTCTAGAGCTTCTAGACTTCAACTACCCCGACCAGTATGTCAGAGAATATGCTGTGAACTGCCTGCGAGACATGAGGTACGCACACATCCACCCACGCCGTGCCGGCCGAGGGCTCGCATTCAAATATCCACGACTTCACCCCTGTTTTCCTCTCTCCCTCTACCAGTAATGATGAGCTGTCGCAGTACTTGTTACAGTTGGTGCAGGTGTTGCGTTATGAGCCCTACTACGACTGCGCCCTCACCCATTTCCTGTTGGAACGTGCCCAGTCTAGCCGCAAAATAGGACACTTCCTCTTCTGGCATCTACGGTTTGTAATGCACATGCGGGTCCGCCTGCAGAAGGACAGACCAGTCCAGAGTTTTGGTTTTTTTCTCTCTCTCTCTCTCTCTCTCTCTCTCTATTGACTCCAACCGCTCTGCTGCCTCCTGCAGGTCAGAAATACACATGCCCGCTGTTTCTGTCCAGTTCGCACTGATCCTGGAAGCCTACTGCAGAGGCAGCATCCCTCATATTGAGGTTTTAAAGAAACAGGTAGGACACACACATGCACGGGTGGATGAATGTCTCCGTATTTTAGGAGAAGTTCCAAAAAAAAGTCAGACAAGCCTGTGAAATCTGTGCATCCTGACAGGATAGGATTTATGGTATTTTTAGCCCCGTCACGGCAACAGCCGAATCACCCCTCTGACCTCTAACCTTTGCCTTTTGGAAGTCACTCGCTTTGTCCTGTTTCCTCGGGAGAACGATCATTTATCCGGGCATTTTCCTGTCTGGGGGAACCTGCAGAGTGCCGGGGAATTACAGCATCGACAGTATTTCTGACAGCTCCTCAGACGTTTCTGTTTTTCCTCAACACCAGGTGGAAGCCCTGAATAAACTAAAAGCTGTGAATGAGCTCATCAAGCTGGGGACCATAAAGAACGCCCGGAGCAAGACCAAGGAGGCCATGTTGACCAAGGAGGCCATGATGACCTGTTTAAGACAGAGCGGCTTCTCCGAGACTCTGTCCGACCTGCATTCTCCTCTGAATCCAAACATCTTGCTGTCCGGCATCAAGTAAGGCAGCCGCCAGCTGATCCCAGCTCCCATCTCAGCCCTGTTTTTTATCAGAATGTGGTTTCACCGGGCGGTGCTCTTCCTCTCCCCCCCCCGCCAGTGTGGAAAAGTGCCGTTACATGGACTCTAAGATGAAGCCGCTGTGGATCGTTTACAACAACAAGCTGCTGCTCGGAGACATGCTGGGAATTATCTTCAAGAACGGAGACGGTAAGAGGGGAAATTTCACAACAGCTTTTTTTTAAAAATTCTTATCATGAATATTTTTCTTTTGGTTTCACGTTTTTCTCCTAGATCTAAGGCAGGACATGTTAACGCTCCAGATTTTGAGGTTAATGGATACACTATGGAAGGAAGCCAATCTGGACCTCAGGTGAGGTTTTCTTTTCCTCACATCTATCTCTCTCCTGTTATCGCCTTTGTGGAGTTGTTTATTCCTCCTCTCTGTAGGGAAGAGGATGCTGTGCCGGGGAGCAAAAGGGACACTAAATCACCACATGCTAGTTTGGCTCTAAAGACGCTGCAGACACATAAACTATCTCCACTGAAACCCGATTAAATCCACCTTTTGCGCTTTTTCCAAAATGCTTCTCTCCCTCATTCATGCACTTTCACATCTGGAGTTGAGTAGTAGAAAAGATTATTTTGATAGGTCAGTTAGAGGAAAGTGCCTCGAATTACAGCGACGCAGGTTCAGATATTGGAACGCGCTGATGAAATATTGTGAACCAAAGGAGAAAACGGTGTATTGACGCACTAGGTGCACTGATGCTGGTTTCAAAAAGCTGTTGTCTGACATCTAATAAAAATTCAATTTCATTTTCAATTTCCCACTTTCTTTCTGTGTGCGTCATACAGAATTGTGCCCTATGGTTGCCTAGCAACGGGTGACCGCGCAGGCCTGATAGAGGTGGTTTCATCAGCAGACACTATAGCCAACATCCAGCTCACGAGCAGCAACATGGCCGCAGCAGCTGCTTTCAATAAAGACGCTTTGCTCAACTGGCTAAAGGAAAGGAATTCTGGGTAAAATGCTGCTGCTTTTTCACTTTTTGGACCATTTCTGAGTTCTGATGAGTTCGATTAGTTTGTTAGGACAGACTAACGTAGTTCTAATGTGTTGACAGTGATGCTCTTGAACGTGCCATCGAGGAGTTCACTCTGTCCTGCGCAGGCTACTGTGTGGCCACTTACGTCCTGGGCATCGGAGACCGCCACAGCGACAACATCATGGTCCGCAGTAACGGCCAGGTAGGACTGTTTCATCCTATCCCAGCCTCTTTATCTTCCCCTTTCCACCAGGCTCAGTAAACAATCTTCTACTCCAGCTTTTTCATATAGACTTTGGCCACATCTTGGGGAACTTCAAGTCCAAGTTTGGCATCAAGAGGGAGCGCGTTCCATTTATCCTCACACATGACTTCATCCACGTCATCCAACAAGGCAAGACCGGACAGGCAGAGAAATTTGGCAGGTTTGTTTTTTTGCATACTTTTCCCTCTAATTTTAAAATTCTTTGTGGTTGAGAAGTATAACAAAAGTTGTTAGTTAGGAAAAAACTACAAAAAACAATATTTGCGTTGTTCAGTTAACCGGCGCAGTACCCGCGTCAACCAGCAGGCGGCAGTAGAAGCTTACTGAAATGGCTGTTAGCGGTATTGTCTGAATGACCTGTGTGTGACATTGTCAAGCCTAATAAAGTCTGGGGTTCCGATCTAAAACCTGCCACATCACTCTAAAATGCAATATAAGATCATCTTCAACCTGAAATTTAAGTCTACTGAGTATCCCTTGCCGATACTGGGAACAGAGTATGGCGAAACATTCGCTGTCTATTTTGACTGTTTGCTACGTTAGTTTTGTGATAAAAGATGTGCACAAGTTACTGTGTGTACATAAAGACATTATGACCTACATTCTTAACTGCGCCGCAAGAGAGTAAACACGCAGCAACAAGTCCTGTTACATCAGCTGTTTCTGCAGCTCGTGTTACAGGTTAGCAGTGATCCAAAAAATGATCTGATGTGCCGTTAAGGAGCCTAGACGGGTTGTCATTTCACACACCATCCAGCTAATTAGTAGCAGCCTGAGCCTTTTACACTGTTACAAACAGCAGACTGAAAGTCCTTAGGCGTAAAACTGCAAAGGCATTTCACGTAAATACTCGTGTTCTGCTGGTATCCTGTTGATCAGTTCTGTTCTTTTTCTTTCCATCAACAAATGTGGTTACATGTGGGTTTTAGAGAACCCTCTGTAGACACTGAAAGCACATACTGTACATGTGCAGCAGTTTCAGGTCCAACAAAAAAACCCTGCAGCCAGTTCATGATGACTTTCTGGCACAAGAACCTGCAGGGTTTTCACCTGCCTGGTGGTGTTTTACGGTAAACATTGTAAATCATGTGAGGTTTTGAGACACACCGCGTCATTCCTGCAGGATGCAGATAAATGTGGGGAACGTTCCTGTTCATGGATCTGTTCACACCGCAGATTTGTTTTCCTTGTGCAGTTTCCGTCAGTACTGTGAAAAAGCCTATTTGATCCTGAGGAAGAATGGGAACCTCTTCATCACTCTCTTTGCCCTCATGCTGACTGCTGGGCTGCCTGAACTCACCTCGGTTAAGGATATCCAGTATTTGAAGGTAGGGCTGGCACCCACTCACACACTCACACCTCCTGGATTTTTGCAGCTCTTCCAGTCTTTTCTAGTTCCTGTCAGTTTTGTAAAGAGGTGGAAGACAAGAAAAAGATCTGAATAGTTTTGGAGGTCATAAACCGATGCGAGTGTAGGAGAGAGAATGGAAATATTGATTCAACCAGGAGGAATATTTTAGGGAGTAAGAAGAGAGTTTGAACTGTAATTACTGATGAGCTGAATGAATGGTGAAAGCTTGTGTGGGAAACATTCATTTAAAAATTCAAAAATGTCCCAGTTTTTGTTGTATCAGGAGAAATATTGTGTTTTTAACCCTGCCGCCGACGCGTCTCCCTCCTCCTCAGGACTCTCTGGCTCTGGGTAAATCGGACGACGAGGCGCTGAAGCAGTTCCGTCAGAAATTCGACGAGGCCCTGAGAGAGAGCTGGACCACCAAAGTCAACTGGATGGCTCACAACGTGGCGAAGGACAATCGCTCTTAGAGCAGCAGAACCCCTCCACACACTCGGTGGTGTGGTGGGGAGCGTGGGTGCATGAGAGGACAGAGGTGTGCCATGGAGATGGGGGGGGCGGCCGCTCTCGATTAAAGAAGGGAATGACGAGCAGACGCGGCCCAGTTTCCCCGCCGCGCCGCGCGGCACCTTTAAACTGACGGTCCTTGACATTTCTACGGAGACACGGCGGGGGAAATTGTTGCACGTTTTGCACAGGCGCATCAGCTGAAGGGAGGTGGAACCCCCACTCTGCCCACACTAATGAGGAGCTGCCCCCCGCGGAGAGGGAGGACGACACAGGGCCCACGTTGGGAGTGGAGGAGTTACCTCCGACCCATCTGATCTTAGACGGACTCTGATGGGGGATGTGGTTTGACCGCTGCCCTAAACCGGTTGGACTTTAGGAGGGAGAGAGGTACCTTTTGGTGACGCCGTTTGATCCGGGCTCCTGAAACCACGACGACCATAGAAAGTGTGTCTTAAATGACTGTCTGACTGCTGCTGCCTCCATGTGCCTCAAAACCGTGGGAAGCTTTTTTTATATTTAAAAATATAACTTATCTTCTTCTCTCGGCATTTAGGATGGTGTTATCAGACGTCTTTGTGCCAGACTACTTGACTAGTCCACAGGGAAACGCTGATGGAAGAGAAAGACTGACTGGTGGAGGAGCTGCCTCCAGCCACTCCGTCTGTTGATCCGCTGACCACCAACACTGGAATGTTTCTAGAGCTGTTAAAGAAATTCTGATAATAAAACGATTTGTCTAGTTTCTTTTTATTTTCAGATTGCAGTGTGCGTTGTTTTGTTCTTATTTTTACTCCAAAAAGTTTAAATTTGAGAGCATTATTGGACAAAATTAGACTTGCTCACGTTTGTCTCCGACTTGGGACCAAAACTAATGGCATCATGTCACATTTCCAATGTTGATCTTTTTTATTTTTGTTGTTTTTAATGTTTAAATTGAATGTGATTTTGTGTGCCACTGTTTTTAGGCATATGCGTTTTTATAAAAACTGGGGCGCACTGTTGGGGAGGGCTTTATGGGCAGGGTTTATCCGTAGGGACGTGTCACTGCAATGCAAAGACGTTTTGGGTTTCTTTTTGACATTAGGTGCACCCCAGCATCTGCGTCTGTGTTTTGATTTTTGTGCAATATCCAATGTTTTGTAAAACCTTAGGCCAGGTCGAGACCTTTCTACGTTTCTCTCAGCTGGTTTTGTCCACGACTCCGCTGTAATTTTGCACCATTTGCCTTCAAAAGTCTCAGACACTGAATATTAGAAACTGTGGATGCTTTTGGTTTTGTTTTGCTGCTTTTAATTAAAGTTATTTCCCCACTCCTTTTCATGTTTTATTTCCTGTCTGTCTTTTCCATCCTTTCACAGTAGTTAGTGTGAGTCATATGTGTTTACTGCAATTCTGAAGTCTGAAGCAAGATGATGCACAAAGTCTGCTGGAAATAAAGAGTCAATCCAATGACGTATAACAATGGGAAAATAGAGAGAGTTACCATAGTAACTGCACATCAAAATGTCTTTATACGGCACCAATGTTTGTCCGCGCTTCCACTACCACACAGCTTCTTGCCTTAGTGTGGCGAAGCAGGTAGCGCCTGTTTGTGTGTGTCACACTCCTTACCTCGAGTGTCACTGATGCTGCATGGCCCACGAAATGAGGCTGCACGCTGGTTTTTGAATTGTAGTGTTTTCGCAGTCCTGCAAAGCCATGAAAAGCAGTTTATTTGGTCACCACCAGGGCTCAGGGAGCCTCTTTATGCCGTTAAGCCTTAAAGTGCACCTGGTCAAGTGTTGCGGATCTACAAATAAAATGTTTAGGTGTTTATAGCTTTAGTGAAATGTAATACAAGTGGTGTTTTGATTGCTTATTTCAACAGTTGTAAAATGCTTCACTTTTCTTCCGTGTGGTGGATGATTCAGCTGGGTCTGGATGAACACATCTGAGGCCCACCTGTGACCTCTGAGTCTCTTCAGTGAGAGGAAATTTGCATATGTGCCGCAGCAGCTTCCTCCGCTGCCTCTCCAGCTCTGAGCTTTATTATACGCCACAGTAAATGCACTTTAATTTCACAGGAAATCTGGTTGGTCATCATAATCATGTTAAAGCCACTGGACTTCACCGATGCCCACGTTCATGACTCACCCGTGATTAAGGAATTCCACCTACCTGTGAGATTTTCCAGTCAGCTGTCTGCACCAAAAATATGTCATAAATGAATACAATTTGCCAGGATCTTTTTAGGCGCATATCTTCAGACAAACTGATAGAAATGTAAACGTATCTTCCTCCTCTTGGGGGACCTTGCTGGGATTCCTCCAACTTTGTTTATGGTGTGTGGGCGACTTGACAGACTCGGGTGTCACGTTCAGAATCTGCAGTAAGATTCTTGGCCGACGACAACGTGGTGTTGTGGCTACCACAGCAGCTATAGTGAGAAAATGGGTGGCCTGCACCCTGCTGTGAGGAGCAAACTTGGCACAGTGACTTATTCATCCTGTCGGGGCGCTAAAACTAAGGCTGCAGACCTAAACAATAATATTTTTTTAGAAACTTGAAAATTAAACAAATAATAAGAGAAACAACGCTCCTTAGTTGATCACGGACGCTCAAATTGTTTTTCTTTTTGTTTCTTCAGAGGGGATACGTGATAAAGTCGTAAAACTCGCCCCTTATGTAATTGTGCATTTACAAAAATGCACATTTAAATGTGTTGATTTTTCATACAGAAAACAAACAAGAAAGGAAATTACCTTTCCAGACATCCCTATTAAGTGACAACTTACTAAAACGAACAAACAAAAGGAAAATTGGCCAGTATGTAAAACTAAAATCATGGGCGCTCAAGTTCTTATATGTTCGATCACATTTTCTTAAAATGTATTAAATTTTGGAACAAGGGGGCGACACATCACCTCCTGGGGATTTCCTTCGCATGATTTTTGAATTTTATGTAATTTTAACACCCGATACGCTGCTTTGGTGTCAAAGGTTCGTCTCAGCCCGACCACACCAGCCCTCACGCTGCACTTTACACACAACATGGGACTACACGTGCGGTGGACGGCTTGTTTATATAAAACGACAGACAGGCGTCTGGACCAATCAGCGGTCGTCTTTGTAATTCCGTCACATTCACCATGGAGACCGATAGCTTCTGTCCAATGAGGAAACGCTAAGGCGGAGTCTTAATTGAGGTCGCGCGTCGAGCTCTCTGATTGGGTGGCGAGCCGGAGCCGGAGAAAGCCGGGGAGGTTCCGTTTGACTACTGTGTCAGCCTGTCTGTGGCACGTACCCATTGAGACATAGTGGATCTTCTAACTGAATGCTTTGTTTCTTTGTTCGATTTTTACACCGAAGACAGCGAAGAAGAGGACTTTACCCAGACATAGAGGTTCGCTTTTCTTCATATCTATATTGTAGCTTTTGAGTAAATAGCCGAGCCCAAAAAAATAAGTTGCATAACGAATTCGAATATGCGCATGCGCGAAAATTCTGATTGCTCTACTTATTGTAATTTTATAACCAAAAACCGCTAGTTTGGGTATTTTTTCCACATTGCGGTGGTAGATAGGGGTCACCTCTTCAGAATCTGCCCTTCGGTGTACAAGTCGGTGCCTTATCGTGTCAGTATTCAAGCGATATGCCGACTTTTACATAACTGTGTCAGTGTACCGAGCAGTGGATAGCAGGTCAACGTGTGTGTGAATTTTGAATTGCACGTCAATGCGAGTTAGATGGGGAAAGGGACGTTTGTTCTCCTTCAAAAATACTTTTGGTTAATTTGTGTACGAATATGATTATGTGGCCATTCTATCAAATTGTCATACAGTGGAAATACTGTATATTACTTGTTTGAAGCTAGTCTTCTGACACAGGAGGGAGTGCTGAGAAGGCAATATGTCCATGTCTTTCAGAAATTTAGTAAGTTGGAGTAATTTTCCTGTGTCTACATGGACTAATTTAGAGTAAAAGCCAAAATTATGTAAATGAAGTAAGCAGCTTACTGTTCAGGTGTAGGTGTCAGTGGCCTACTGCCCAAGCAGAACTGTTTGTTTCTGCTATATTATAGATAAAATATTAGGTCGACTTGGTAACCACTTTAAAATGTTCTAATTTCAGTAAGAGCTACATATTGAAACATTATATTTGCTCCAAAAATGGTCCTAAATGTACATGAACAGCAACATGTAAATGTCTGACCTCCATGTCACTGGGAGGTGCAGACATTTTCCCAGCAGCCTCTTTCACTTACCTACATGGATTTAAAGGCCTGCAGCAAATCTAACCGTGACAACAATGGCTTTAAAAATCTTTACAAGCCTAAACATGATCCTTTGTGTTTAAATTTAATTTCTAAGATCATCACTCTAGTTTCTCTGTCTTTGTTCAAAAGCTACCTGTTGAATCCATTAGGGTTGTTTTTTTTAAGATATATTCTTAAACCAGGTTAATGTGACCTCAGTCCCAAATGTCATTTGATTTCCCAAAAAACAGGTTGGATGCAAGTTAAAGCGTGTGGTTTGGTAAAGGAGACTACTGCAGTCGTCTGCTCCATGTGACTGGAAGGGCCATTGTATAATGCCTG
>CAAE01014974.1:906864-940925 GCA_000180735.1 Tetraodon nigroviridis
GTGTGGTTTGGTAAAAGGAGACTACTGCAGTTTTATGCTGCAGTCGTCGGATCCATGTGACTGGAGGGGCCATTGTATAATGCCTGAGATCTGTGCTAGTGTGCTGCCTGCCTCTCGTCTATCTGAGAGAGAGCTGTATTAGAAAATGAGAGTTTAGTTTGCCAGTTATGTTGAACGCAGACAGTGTTGCTTTGTTCGCTTTGGAAGATCTGGGAAAGCAGCCGTTTAATGATCGAGGCTTTGTTCTATATTTTTTTTGATGAAGCACGTAACTAATGAAATAAGAGCCAGATCTAGTGTTTTAGCGTGGTGCTGTCATACTGGATACTTATCAATCCTGTGTGCCTGGTATGAGAAATACATATATTTTTTACTGTCTGAGCAAACTGAAAAAGTTCCATGACCCTAACTTCCCTTTGATTGGCTGATGTCATCCTAACATGCTGTCACTCCTCGCTCTCCTCTGATTGGTCGCTTACAGCAGCCAATAGAAAGTCATCTGCTTAGATAAACTTGGTAGTGGGTCACTTCCTGAGGTAGCAAAGGGTGTGCGGGTGACTGGAAAGTCTGCCTCAGTTTTCATGGCTGTTTAAAACTGGGAAAAAACATTCCTGAACAGTTGAAGTTATGTTTAAAACTGGGAAAAACATTCCTGAACGGTTGCAAGTTATGTAAAACAGCTTATGTAAAGAGTGAAGCGAAGACAAGGTGCTGAATTTGCAGGCTTGCATAAATAAAAGACGCTCAATCTTGGACAGCAGGAGTATGTCAGAGAAATATTTAGGATCTGGCTGCAGTATCTGCTGCAAATATTTTCCATTGTGACCCCAACTGTCATGAATAGCTGCTCTGCTCGGAGTGTGGAGGGCAGTGGAGGCGGCGGCGACTGCCGAGCTGGAGAAAACGCCGAGCTGGAGAAAACTCTTGCCTTTGTATTTTTATCACACTTCTTCTATAAAAAGAAGGAGAAAAAAATACCTTTTTTGCCTCCAGTCCGAGATATTATTATCATGATGACAGATATGTTTATACAGTATCCTAATGCTAGGCCAATGTTTTTATACCTGACACAGAATATCCTTTTGACATTATTTGTTGACCTGAGACACTGCCCTATTACATAAGTAATTTAAACTAAAGTGCTGAAAACATCTGATTAATATATATTTTCCATGTACCTGTGGAGTCTGCGCATACGGTCATATTGTTGATTGTGGACAAGCAGATGAGCCAGATGACTCAGCTGAGATGTTGTTTATGTTGTATCTTTGGGCCTCTGCTTTCATTCGTTTGGCTCACCTTTCATAGGAAAATGCCCTTTGGAAATCAAAGTGGATCGCACTGGTCTGGGGCTTAACTCCAGCCAGAAAGGGCAGGCGGTGGCCTATCTGGTGTTTAGCCCAGTTGAGAGAGGGATCTCTGCTACTGTCGTCTGTGGGTGGGATCTTGGTGTCGCGTTGCGTTTCTTTTATCAGTTCTACACATAAAAAAATACTGGATTTTGGTCTCCTAACTTGTTTTTCTTTTATATATCCTTTTTTAGCTTTCTCACATCATCCTGGAGCATCCACCTTATCTAGGTGCCAGTGTGACTGTATGGACTTAACATGTGAAAAATAAGCTGCGTTTCCTACCATTCACCCGTTGGCCTGTCACATGTCTGAGGACAGAGATTCGAAGAAGTTCCTGTACTCAACCAGGAAGGAGCGCGAGAGGAACCGGGAGAGGGTTTGCTTCCAGGTGGAGAACAAGGAGCACGTGCCCCGCAGCCCCATTAGCCAACTTCACCTTATGGCCAGCACGTACAGTGAAGGTTGTGGAGGACGGGATGGGGTTGAGCTTGAGCCAGAGCTGGGATTGGCATCCGAGGGGAGCGACAGCAGCCACGAACATGCGGCATCGCACGACAACAGGAAGCGGACCCGCCCACCCTTACACGAGGATGTAGAGATGGGTGGCAGCGGTTCGAGTGGGAGCGGGATTGAATCCCCGAGTAATGACTCGCACGGCAGAGAGTCCCACGGCAATGAATCTGTGGGCAGCTCAAATGGCAACGGCAAAGATTCTGCTCTCCTGGAGTCTTCGGGGAGCAACAAGAGGTGAGAGCACATCAGTCGCACTGAATCATAGCCGGTTAGATTTGCTCCCATCACCGTGGGGGTGTGGACCATCTAGGTCATGGAAGTACGCTTCATTTAGCTGACGAGCAGGGCCATATTCTGCTGCATGAGTCATCAATGTTTGAAGTTACTGTCGACGTCTGGCCAGAAAGTGTCCCCAAATGAGCCGAGAAGTAGCAATTTTAGTTTCCAACAGGCAGACTATGATGATGAAGATGATGATGATGCTGCTGCATCCTGTTTCAAATCAGAATCAGCAGGCAGGAGCTGAGGGGGGTAATTGTGTCATTAGCAGGTGTCGGATGTCTCGCGTGCATCTGATGATCATTTTGAATTTCTTCTCACTGTCCAGTGAAAAACTGTTACATAACACGCCTCTCCACCTCTGTTTGCTTTCATTAAGCCTGGAAATCTGTCAGCAAACACCCTGGTGGTCAGTAGTAATTCTCCATATTTTTTCAGCTTTTATTCTCTTTGCTTGTCATAGAAGATGGATATTATGCAAAATTTACTTTTAGGTCGGAATAAAAGGGAAAAAACCACAGTAATGTTGATAATGATGGTTAATCATCCTCCTGCACTGGAATAATTGGAAAAAATGTTGAAATCTTCAATCCATTCAAGTCCTTATCGCGGTCTTGGCCGAATGGATTTTGAGGCAAAACTAAATTGATTTTTTTTTGTCTTTAGAATCGACTCTCCTGTGGTAATGTCACCTATTTTGTGCATCGCTAATAACATGACAACCGTTTTGTGCTTCCAGCTCCAACTCCCACAGCCCCTCACCGCCAAGCAGCTCCAATGCCTTCAGTCTTGTGAGCTCCGAGCAGGACCACCCCTCCACCAGCGGCTGCAGGTTAGCGTCTTTACCTTACCTTATACAATTTGGTAGAAAATGAAACGTGCGCGTCCTTCTGTTGTAATTTTGCGCGGTGGGAGATGGTGGTGCTTCTCAATGTGACAGCGCTGGTGAGACCGTGTCAGTTTTATGCACGTGTATCTTGCTCATGTTCGCCCTGCAGCAGCGAACAGTCGGCTAAAGCAAAGACCCAGAAGGAGCTCTTCAAGACCTTAAAGGAGTTGAAGATGCACTTGCCTTCAGAAAAAAGGAGCAAGGGGAAGTCCAGTACTATCAACACACTCAAATACGCACTGCGGTGTGTCAAACAAGTAAAAGGTAAGCCCTCTTCTGAGCGTAGTTTTGTGTAAATCTTTAAATAACCCCGGGTTGCATTTGAAATGCGTGCAGCCTGCGCACTGATAAAACCTGCCTCTGTTTGCAGCTAATGAAGAATATTACCAGATGCTGATGATTAATGACAGTCAGCCACCAGGGTTTGATGTATCATCCTACACCATTGAGGAAATAAATAGCATCACCTCGGAATACACCCTCAAAAACACTGTAAGTCTCGCTCACCACTTTTAGATTAAATGAATATTCAGAAATACTGTGGATGCATTAGATTTACAGACAAATCACACTTAGATTTTTTTTTCTTACCTTTCCAACTACTTTTGTTCACACTTATTTTGACCTCTGTGCCCCCAGGATATTTTTGCTGTGGCCGTCTCCCTCATCACAGGGAAGATTGTTTACATCTCGGACCAGGCGGCGTCCATCTTGAACTGCAAGCGAGAAGTGTTCAACAATGCCAAGTTTGTGGAGTTCCTGACACCTCAGGACGTTAGCGTGTTCTACAGCTTCACCACGCCCTACCGACTGCCCTCATGGAGCATGTGCACAGGAGCAGGTATCCGACAGCAGGAACAGAAACCTGACTTTTTCTTTTTTTTTTTTCTTAAATTAGATCAGATTGCGGAGGGTTGGTTCAATAACCACCCCAAAGATCACATGGAAAATCATCACAAAACAGATGCTATAGACCTTTGCATGTATTCATCATGTGACCAACCCCCACATGCACATGCTCAGTCACGCATAACAAGTATTATATTAGCAGCCCAATCCCACATTCATGGATGTCATTCAAACGCCTACCTAATTTGCTGAAGATGGGTCACATGTTGATACAGTCAAAGGCTCTGATTTTTCAGAATATTTAAGGGTCAGAATAGTTCTGAAAATTTAAAAAGCATTACAAAAAGCATTACTGTTTTCATTAGTTGTAAAGCAGAAGAGAATGGATAGGTGGATTAGTTGAAAAATGGAGACTTTTTTCAAAGTTGGAAGCTGTCATCTTGTCTTATTCTACAGGGCTTACTCAACACAGCTTACTTTTCCTAGTTTGCTATACACATTACCTCTGGAATGCTGCTTTTAGCATTTACCTCTTATTTTTACTCATCTCAGTGCAACTTGTCTTGTATTTTTGGACTTAAATTTACCCAGTATTTTGTCCCTCTTTTCCAGAGTCTTCTCCCACGGAGTGCATGCAGGAGAAATCCTTCTTTTGCCGCATCAGGTGAGTGACAGGCTGCTGAGCTCTGACAGCATCAGGATGGGCCTGAGAGAGCGAGTAGGCAGCTCTCAGCCTTTGAGCAACGCCTCCATCCACAGGCCGTTTAGGGAATTACAGCTATATATAAACTAAAATGTTATTGAGTAAAATTAAACACATATGTAGAGAGATGTATTTTTTATAATGGATGTTGGGGTTTTTTGTTGTTTTTAGTGGGGGCAAGGAGCGCGAAGGGGATCTTCAGTACTATCCTTTCCGCATGACGCCGTACCTGATGAAAGTCCAGGATGCTGAGCTGAATGAAGAACAGTTTTGCTGCCTCCTGCTTGCTGAGAGGGTGCACTCTGGATACGAAGGTAATGCTTCGCGCCAACATCCGATACATAAAAATAAAAAACTCAACCAATTTTTGTTAATTTTTTTTATTCATTCTTTGCTTACAGCTCCCAGAATCCCTCCTGACAAGCGTATCTTCACTACAACACATACACCTAACTGTGTGTTCCAGGATGTAGATGAGAGGTGAGGCCCAACGCACACACACACACACACACACACACACACACACACAAAAGTAGGTTTCAGTTAGTTTTTTCAGTCTTAAAAGGTGATGTGTCATAATAATAATAATAATAATATGCTCTTTTGCAATTAGGGCTGTGCCTCTACTGGGGTACCTCCCTCAGGACCTGATTGGGACCCCTGTGTTGCTTAATCTGCACCCAAGTGACCGACCATTGATGCTCGCCGTACATCGCAAGAGTAAGACCACCCGTGATTCAATTCATCCACAAGTCCTGACAGCCAATTTAACACATATTTTGTAGCTGTGCTGTTTTGTTCTGAAGACCCTTTTAAATGCTTTTTTTTCTTTTCACCCCAACAGTCTTGCAGTATGCAGGTCAGCCTTTTGATCACTCCTCGATCCGTTTCTTTGCGAGAAACGGCGAGTACATCACAGTTGATAGCAGCTGGTCCAGCTTTGTAAACCCATGGAGTCGCAAGGTCTCCTTTGTCATTGGCAGGCACAAAGTGCGCATGTAAGTCACAATATTAGTTCATTGATTTTTTCACATGACTATAAATTGAAATTTAATATAAAGCAGAATTCTGTTGAATGTGTGCTCACTGGCAAGTTGTGTTTGTTTTCAGGGGTCCTGTAAATGAAGATGTGTTTGCTGCACAGCCTTTCCATGGGGGGAAGATCATGGACTCAGACATCCAGGAAATCAGTGAACAGATTCACAGGCTTCTGCTACAGGTAAAAAAAACACACACTTGATCAGTGAACGCAAGCCTTCATGCAAAAGTGTGTCAGTCTGTGTGATGAGTTTATTTCTCTCTTCAGCCGATCCATAACATGGGCTCCAGTGGCTACGGCAGCCACGGTAGTAACGGTTCCCACGAGCAGCAGGTGAGCATCAGCTCATCCAGTGAGAGCAATGGGAATGCAGGAAGGACAACAGAAGAAATGGGCAAGGCCAAGCCCACCAGGACGTTCCAGGAGATTTGTAAAGGGGTCCATATGCTTAAAAACCAGGATTCCCAAGCTGGTCTGCCGTCCCCATCTCCTTCCCCCTCACCAACACTATCCAAGCTTGAGCAGAAGAAGACCTCTGACAGTGAGACCACTTGTTGTTAATATCGTTTTGGTAGTTGTTGCTCCATTTCGAGGCCTGTTCATCATTTTTGCGTTCTTTTTCCTCACACAGCGCAACCTCAAAAAGGTTCAGCGCTGCGCTCGAAGGACTCGGCAGCGGCGGTCAGAGATAGTACTGCGGGGAGCCTAGAGGACTTCCCCTGCAAAGACCACACTGTCCACTCCTATCAGCAGATCAGCTGCCTCGACAGCGTTATTAGGTGAGAGCTGGCACGTTGATGAAGAATGATGGTTCAAGTAACACACATGCAAAGTCCAAGCAGCCAAACATATTTGTTTTCTTAGGTATCTGGAGAGTTGTAACATACCTGTCACAGTAAAGCGGAAGTACCAGTTCTCCTCCAATACGACCTCATCCAACTCGGACGATGATAAGAAGGCCACGGAGGATTGTGTGCAAGTACCTCAGGAAAACCCAGGTATGTACACACGGACAGATCTAGCCTGGCCTTGTGATACACTTAAAGTACCTCCTGCTCTCTGTATTGTTGTAATTCTAAATTGCACAGAGCAGTAAATAGTGAATGTCTACGTTTTCATCCAGACCCTTTGATGCTAGATGCCCAGTCTGGCCTGTCAAACATCAAAGACCCAAAGAAACCTCCCCCCGGTGCAGCCGCTGTGGTGGGGGGACCTCTGGCACCCCTCACACTGCCCAGCAAAGCTGAGAGTGTTGTTTCCATCACGTCACAGTGCAGCTATAGCAGCACTATTGTCCATGTGGGAGACAAGAAGCCCCAGCCAGAGTCTGGTGAGTACACTTTTAAGGTTGAACAGTGACAAACTTTGTTTTGGTTTTCTTTGTATTATGCTGAATCCTCCGGTCCTGATTTGTGTTACAGAGATCATCGAGGATGTGGCAGAAAGCCCGGCTCCCCCTGCTCTTCCTGTCAGTGTGGTGTCCCCGCCCAGCCAGGAGAAGGAGGCCTACAAGCGCCTGGGATTAACCAAACAAGTTCTGGCTGCACACACCCAGA
Organism: Tetraodon nigroviridis; assembly: GCA_000180735.1. NCBI lineage: Eukaryota > Metazoa > Chordata > Actinopteri > Tetraodontiformes > Tetraodontidae > Tetraodon > Tetraodon nigroviridis. The sequence continues at coordinate 914,045 of CAAE01014974.1, forward strand.
AAGAAGAGCAGGCTTTCCTCACGCGCTGCCGGGAGCTCATCAACACCAGAACCTTCCAGAGGGACTGTTCCACGTACCTGCACAAGCAGAGGGGCCCAACCATTGTTGAAGGTATGATTTTAAGATTAACGGACTAAAGTCAAATGATCTCTTTATCTAGATGAATTCCATGGATCTAAAAAACAATCCTTTGACTCAAATCTGTGTAAACTAGAAACACCTGGACCTCGAGGTGCTACCAGACAAGGCACCACCAGGCCCGAGACCACTGTCAAGAAAGGCATCCGCAACAGAAAGTCCAAGAAGCCACGAATGAAGCACCCTGATTCCTCGGACAGCACTGTATCGAACCGTAAACCCCGGCCGCCTCTCCAGGGTCTCAACCAGACATCTTGGTCTCCGTCAGAAGCCTCTCAGTCAGCTTTTAATGTCTCCTACCCGACCATGGTGCCTACTTATCCTCTATTCCCTCCAGCGCCCACCGCTCCCGCTCCGGCCCCCCTCCCTGACCCGTCCATTTCTGCAGGCTTTGGCGATTCGCAAAATACCCAAGCCTCAACCACCGCAGCTCCATTTCCTGCCCCGATTGTCACGCCCATAGTGGCTCTCGTGCTACCCAATTACCTCTTCCCCCAAATAGGACAAATCGGACAGCTAGCGGCTGCTCCGAGTCAGCCGGCATACGCTGCCCAGCAGCCCTTTCAACCTGCGCAGCCAGCCTACGCCATGCAGACGCAACCTCCCTTCCCAGTTCAGACGGCCTTCGCCCCGCAGCAGCCGTTCCAAACCGCCCAGGCCCCCTACACCACACCGCAGTCTTTCCAGGCCCCTCAGGCAGCATACGCCTCTCAGACACCTTTTGCTGCACAGCCATCTTTCCCAGTCCAGACTCAGTTTGTCGCTCAAACCCCATATCCCGCTCAGCCCTTCCCCTACAGCCTAGCCTCTGAAACCCCTAAATCAGTGGTACGGGACGGGGCAGCATCGCGCTCCTCGACCCCGGCCTCTGGAGCGAGGGAACCGACTACATCGCCAACCCTGTTTGAGTCACGGTGCAGCTCTCCACTTCAGCTCAATCTGCTGAGTATGGAGGAGGGACACCGCTCGATAGAGCGGCAAGACAGCACAGCGCCCTCTGTAGGAGGCCAGGGCAACAGCACGGCTGCAGGATCTGGGTCAGTCGGAATAGCAGGGGAGAAAAGCAGAGGCACAGCCATGACAGAAAACCACCAACAGGTGAGAGGCAGTGGAAAACAGTGGCAGGGGGAGGCAGCATATTTGACCTGGAACCAGGTCCTCCAGATCAATTTTCACGTAAACCTCATGGCGATGTTTGTGCTGCAGGTGGAGTCTCCAGGACACGGTGCGCACAGCGATGGCAACTCTTCATCCTGCGATTTGCTGGACATCCTTCTACAAGAGCAGGAGGACTCCCACTCTGCCACCTCTGGCTCGATGGGTTCAGGCTCAGGGTCCGGCTCGGGTTCGGGCTCGGGTTCGGGATCGGGTTCTGGCTGCGGTACATCAGCAAGCGGAGCTTCGGGTAGCAGAGCAGGTCGGGACATCAACAATTAAGATGCATCAGTTTAGATACACAGACAATATTAAGTAATGATGAAAAATAAAATCTAATTTAATGGCTTTATTTCTTTTTGCTCTGTCCTTCCTTTTAAAATGGCAAATAGGGAGCAGCAACACCAGCAAATACTTTGGGAGTGTTGACTCCCTGGAACACGACCACCAGGCAAAGGCCAAAGGCAAAACCCGATGTGAAGGTGGCTCTGATGGTGGCCAGTCCCAGCTCAAGGTCTCATCTCAAGCAGAAGGGGAACATTTCATCAAATATGTTCTGCAGGAGCCCCTCTGGCTGCTAATGGCCAACGCTGATGACAAAGTCATGATGACGTATCAAATGCCACCGAGGTAAGACGCTGACTGATAATAGGGTTTAAAATGGAAACACTTCTTATCGCTCGCTTGTGTGATATACAGTTTGTGCATCACGCCGTAATGTGTTTTCTAACTCTCAGGGACATCCAGAAGGTTCTGCGGGAGGACAAGGAGAGGCTGAGGCAGATGCAGAAGAGCCAGCCTCACTTCTCCTCAGACCAGCGACGGGAGCTGGTGGAGGAACACCCCTGGATGAGGAGGGGAGGGCTCCCTGCTGCCATCAACGTGAAGGTGAGAACCACAAGCTCGCACTGTTGCACCCTCAGTCTTTCAGAGTCTCAACATGTCCGCCGTCTGTGTGTAGGATTGCGTGTACTGTGAGGATGCAGCAGCAGCCCCCATCGAAGAGGACCTGCCTGATATGGACATGGGCGAACTGGGGGAGGAAATCATTCAAGAGAGCCAGAACAAACAGAGCCAGTCAGAAAAGCCTCAGCCTCAACAAGACGCTGGCTCCTGAACACACATGCACGCACACACACACACACACACACACACAAACCAGCACCAATGTGCGACACAGCCAGACATGGACTCTTGTGATACACACACACATCCCCAACTCACACCCTTTGAGACTGAACAGAACTCTATCTGTGGTGGTGAATCAAAGGCTGTGTGTCACCCACGTGTGTGTCTATGCGTGTGCTGTTCGGTGGACTGCTTAAGGGCTCACCGTGTCTCAACCGTTTGGCGAACCAGCGGCGGCTCCCCTGCTCTGCGGGGGGTCTGCGGTCCCTCCTGCGTAGTTCCAGGTTCTCGGTGTGTGACGCGTCTCTGCAGCAGCCGCAGCGGGTCTACAGACGACGCAAGCCCCCGTATGCTACGCACACACAGACGCGTAACCAAGGCTTTAGTCTGTGCGGCCCCCGAGGCCAGTAAAGGTAGATGAAGATCTCGGAAAGCTTCACCTTCGTAACTGTCGCTCGGTGGCCGAGCCGTGTCTCTCTTTCACCAACACACAGACTTCTCATAAAAACAGCGGTTGTTTACTTTCAGACCTCCTCTATATATTTATAATAAATTCTTTCTTCTATGAGCTTTACAGTAAAAAAAAATACAAATGTAGTAAAGTGGAAACTCTTACTATAAATATATAAAAGTGATTATATAGACAAATAATTGTCATTTTAAGAAGATCAGCAAGAAGTCCAACTTTGCTGTCTAAATATTTCATGTTTGTGTGTTGATGTTCTGACATCTAGTTGTTTTTAATCCAAAATTTCCCCCCCCCCCTTTTTTTTTGCTTTTCACATTTAGACCTGTGTAGAATACTTGTGGCATTTCTGCCTCCTCCCTGACCTTTGTGTTGTGACACACGTATTTATCTCCAAAATGCTGATTTTCCACATCAGTGACAATCTAATGCATCCAAAAAAAAAAAAAAGATTCCGTATTTATTTTCAACTAGATAATATATCTAGAGTAATTTGTTCGTATTCGTAAGCCAAAGTCACTGGGTTAAAAGTGGTTTCTCGTGTGCGCTGGCATTAGTAGGTGACAAAAAAGAATGTTTTGTCCTAAAAACTAAAATAGCTGTTGCTAATCTTTTTGAACAAATCTTTATTCATATTTTTAAAATATGCAAGACAAATCGGACTCCTTTGGCAATTCTCTCGTTTACCTTCTCTGCTTTTCTCAAGGTATTTCGACGCACCACAAGCATTTTTCGTTCTTTAGAGCTGTGTGCGTGCGTGCACTTAGGATAACCGTGTTCATTTCAGCCCTTGGATGGATATGGAAGATCAGCAGGGGAAAAACAAGGAGAACAGTTCTGCAGTTGTAGCAAACAAGGGGACCATGTTGCCTCGGTGACGGTTGACAGATCTGTGCATCATTTACCGTGTTAGCTCCTCCTGAAGTATTAGTGAAACTGTGATCCACCCTGTAGTCATGGTGAACATTAGGAAACCTGGGAACAATTCTGGTGCTACATTGGAGAACCTGTTGGGCTTGTGAATGTAAGAGAATTGACCAAGACCACCACACCGACGTAGGTTGTCGTATGTTTGTGGGGGGGTTTTTTTTCCCAATTTCCATTTATCAAGCTTTTTTTTTTAGAACTTCTAAAAATCGTCTATTTTTCTATTTCTTTCATGTGTATTTTAATTTGTTTGAGGGAGAGCTTTGAGTGGTGTTTGGGACAGATGCTACCTCTGGAAAAAAAAATATCCCAGGTCACGTTACTGTTAGCAAGACAACGTATGCACACACGCCGCACGGTGGTCAGATGCTTGAGAGATTCCTGGCAGCTGACAGCTTTGTGGACACTGAAGCTTTGTTTCCATGGAAATAAAAGCACAGATAGGAAAAACGCGTGTCGCCACCTTTAGCAACATCATCTAAAGAGTCATGTAAATGATCTGCATACTCAGAGTAAAGCAGTGCTCCAGGCTTTACATTCTCATTTAAAGAGTCGGTTTCACAAAAATAGGCTTTGGGAGCATCCCAGTTTGTAACTGGGAACAGGATGCTGTGTACACTCGTGTAAATTTGTTGAATTGCCACTGTGCGAGTCTGTGGTATATCGAACTATTAAACTAGCACAGTGATGTGCATTTTTGTAGGTCTAAAGCAATGTGTTCGAGACGATGTTGTAATAAAACAAATGAAATCTAACTGTTTGGGTGGAGTTATTGTCACGTGTCAGGGGTGCAATTAGGACCCCCAGCGGACAGAACGTGAATTGCACGAATTGCCTTTTTAATTCAATAAATATTAATGTTTTTGACTTTGATGGTTCCTTTACATGCAAAGAAGACCACAAATGTTCCTTATTTAGTCTACCATTGTTACAATTATGAAGTATAAGCATTAAGGAATATTTAAAAATCCTTGGTGTATATGTCATAAATTCTAAAGTAACAGCTTTTCAGGCTTTCGACCTTTAATGGTGTAAATAATCACCGGAAAAGATAAATGATTTACACTTTTTTACATATTAACTAAAGAAACTATTAAAGTATGAAAGGTTGTGTTTTGTTTATCAAGTCTTTAAGATATTGATAGTCTAAGCAGACCAACTATATAGTCTGACAAAATAAAGAAAAATCCTCAAACCCAAGTTAACGCATGTTAAGTTGTAAAGATCTAGTATTTCCAAAAAGAAGAAATGATCAATCTTTAAAAAGTAGAAAAAAAAAAACCAAGACTTTTGAGCTGTTTCCTGTTACTTCAATGTTGCGGCACTAGTACCGATTCTTCATCTGTGACCACGTTTTCCAGAGAAAAGAAAAGAAGCCACCCTCGGGGGTGTGTATTGTGTTTGCTTCTGCCCGTGCCGGGGCGGTTGTCCCTCGCTGACGAACACAGTTGAGGAGGCCGAGGATGGCAGGCCTCCCCTGGGGGATAGGTTTCAGCACCATATGCTCACCTCCGCCGTTGAATTACTCTCACACCAACTGTTGACCTATGACCTCAGGACTCAGACGCACACTCACAAACCGCATCTTTGAGGGTTTCTGTTATGGTCCAGCTGCACAAAATAATGTGGGGACATCATTTGATTTATTTAGTAGAGCAAAAGATCTCACCCGGGCTGTTTTTACACCAGCAGTAACTAAAACTCAGCATTCGTCTCAGAACAGCAAAACCGATTGTCAGCAACTTAATTTCCCTATTGTCTCCGTGACCAATCATATGTTTTAGATAACTGTAGATGCGGTTAAAGGGGCTGGATTAGTACATTTCTAGGTTTGAGAAAAAACAGAAGGCCTCTCACGGTCCTCCAGACTAGCTGAAAGGTAATAATTTTGATGGTTAACCGGAATAACTTGGCTCGACGCTGGTTTTACGGGACTTTAGAGCTGCCTTCCTGTTGGTCCTCCAGGCCTGGAGGTGTCCGGACGACAGTCGGCCCTTTGAAGACGGCGAGCTGCCTTGTACCCTTTGTATGTGTGACCACTCGACGCTCCTCCGTCAAACGCTCCCAGCTTTGATCACCGTGTCTCGCCTGCTCCCGTTTCAGTGAGGTATTTCCTCTGACGTTCGCACCCACACAGGTAGAGTCCATCTTCACCTCCGCCTCCACTGGCGCTTTCATTACTCCCGCAAACGCGCCGACTCAAAGCAAGTGTGAGTTTATTAGCTGGATCTTTAAATTTTGCTAATTTCCCTTGACCAATTCATCAGGAACAGATTTTTTGACTATTTTATGAGAATCCTTGTTGTGTAAAGATAGAGAGAGTCAAAGATTTCCCCTCCAAATGATGTTGCTAAAAAGTTTCAATGATTCGGGTCAAGGTTATTTTATTTAGCAGTTCCATACATTTACTGTCATTTCTACACAACATAAAACATCAGGTGTTCTTTCTGCACGATGCTACCGAGCCAACAAACTACAGGTTGGATGAAATACAATAGAATTATTTATATTAATCAAAGATGTTCTCGGTTTCTAAAAGAGCTTTTCTCAATATTCTATATACACAAAGTTATCGACAACGGGAACTGCTCCCCGTTGGTTCTTTATTGTGTTTTGAGACGGGAGCTTCCGTCTGCCTCCAACGTCACAACAGAAGACTAAAAAAACAGCGAAAAAGAGAAGTGGGAGTATTTCAGGTGACCAAGGCCCTCGAACCCAGCTGGATTGGGATGAAATAGGTTCCGTGAGCGATGTGCTACGTGTTCCAGGAAATCCGTAAAATGTGGTCCCTCTGTCCGTGTTGCCGGGATGAGATTATTCCATGAACGCAAGATCACTAAAACACACTCCTGAAGCATGTAGGTAGATTTAAGATGCTCGTCCTTCAAACCCGGGTCCCCCTGGCAGCCCGGGGCCCTACACAGGGCCTCCACATGGACCGCGGGGAGGCGAGGAGGCCCTCCCTGTGCTCCAGGCCCTCCGTGGAACTCTGGTTATGCTCGCTGTCGGTTTCATCCAGGTCGGAGCTCAAGTCCTCACTGGACGTGGTGGACGGAGCCGGGGAGAGAACCGAGGACGGGCTCCGTCCTTCGGGTGAGCCCGAGGTCAGCGTGGCGCCGTGGCCGCCCGCGGTGTCGCTGATCAGATCCATCAGGGTGTCCTGGAGGTGGTCTTCGTTCAGGGGCATGCACTCCAGCAGGTGGTTGAGGAGCTCCGCCGCCACCGTGGCGTCGATGCCGGGACAGCTGGACACGAACATGTGGACCTCGTGCATGCACTGAATGTAGCCGGCTGCGAACCTCTCGTTGGCGTCTCGGTTCAGCGTCTCTGTTTCTGCAGGAGGAAGAGGTCAGAGCACTCTTCATCACTCCGGCTGAGCCCGTAGACCTGGCGGTCGGGGCGCATCCTTACCTCGGCTTTGGCTGCTCAGGATGTCCTCCACCTTTTTCACTGTCATCTCCAGCACCTCTGCGTTCTCCATCTTGGAATGGATCTGTTGGACCGGGCAGAGGAGCGCCGTCAGAAACAAAGCGGACCTCGTACCTGCGCAGACAGGTGATGCGCGTCCGTGTGCGCGTCCGACTCACGTCCGCGTCCGCCAGCAAAGTCCGCAGCTCCCGCAAACTCTCATTGATCCGCGCTCGCCTCTTCTTCTCCACCAGAGGTTTCCGGATCTGCAAAATTCCCAGCGTAACTGTGAGGAACCCAAACAGAACGATGTCGGTCGTGGACCAGCCATCCCTCTACCTTTCTGTCCGTTTTCTGAAGCCCGAAGTCGAACTCATCTCCGTCCGTGTCGAGTTCGGTGTGGCTGGACCGGGCCGAGGGAGCCATGTTGGTCGTCTGGAGCTTCTCCTCCCGGAGCTTCGGTGAGGAGGCAGCAGCTGGCAGACGGAGCCGCTTTCCGGAAGAACAACAACAACAGAAAATCGACCAACTAAGAGCCGAGCCGAGGCGCCCTGTGCTTATTGTGCAGTCCTAAAGGACGTGCTGCTGGGGCCGAGTGGCTGTTGTTAGTATTTATAGGGGCTTATTAACATGTGAATGGGGGCAGAGTCGCTCTCGTCGGGGAACAACAGAGCGCGCACGGCCGCAGCCAATGAGCGCGCACAGCCTTTGTCTGCGCGCAGCCCCAGTCTGCGCCCCGAGCAACTGGATGTGCTTAAATCAGACAGTTTGCTGTTTCTTTTGCTCCCTTCTGTCTCTTTTTACTGTTGGAAGCGTGTGTGTGCCATTCAAGCACAAGTCCGTATTTTGCAGATGCAGAAGATGACGTAGTTCTCCTCAAATCAGCGCCATGTTTCATTGGGTTGTTGTATTTTAAGCAGATTTCTTAGGCGTTCAGTACAAACGCACGCGTTGTGGAGCTCGTCCGCAGCAGATTGGGTTATTTCAGAACGCGAGTCCTCTGTGTGTGTGTGTTTTTCTGTCCCATTATACATTCAGTCGGCCTTTTGTGTCGGGGACTCAGCAGATTTACTCTGTTTGGTGGATGTAACGCGATGCCTTCAGTTGGCAGCTGCTGCTGCTGGCGGCCTCTCGCCCCGAACTGAATCAGCCGGGGGAATTAAGGGCCCTTCTCCAAAGAAAGCGACAGGTGTTGGCCTGCGCCTCGTTTGTTCTCTGTGTTGTTTGGAGATTTCTGGCTGCAATCTCACATGGCCTGCATGTGCAGCACCAAAGTCTGCCTAAGCGCGATGAAGCTGCAATTTAAACCTCATTAGAAGGGTTGAAAACTGAAGAGTTTCAGGGTCGGATATGCTGCCGGTGCGTAATATCTGTTTGTTTACGTTCAGTAAGAGAGCTCAGCCCTCTGCCCTCGTTATTTTTGTAATGGCATTGTCATGCAAATTTCCCCCACAATGGAGCAGTGCTCTTAGAAGAGGGCCCACGCACGCACGGCCCTACCACCTGTCAGGTAAATGCGATACTTCATGTCTTTTACGCGCAACATTTCCGGGAAAAGGCCGCGTAAAAACACCACAACCCATAATCAGACGTTTCGAGTAAAGAGGGTTTAGCGCGTCGCCGCCCCCCAGATCCTTGTGACAGAGCCTAAGTGGTGGGGACGGTCGGCAGAGCAGCTGGCTCCGCTCGCTTTTGTTACCCGGGGCCCCGGCGTCCCCCGCGCTCTCCGACCCGCCGCCTGGCTCCATGTGGCGGCCAATCGTAACGGTAACAACAGTGCGGGAAGGGAACATATGCACCTTTCTAAACATCCAACCCACGGTGATGAATGACATCTTGATTCTTACGCAAATGTGGTAGAACTTTCCTTTCATTTTGGATATACACTGATGATTTATCTAGTCATCAAAAACAGCAGACTTGTTATTGGTGGGGTCATTATTAGTTTACAAAATCAGATAAATAATGATTTTTCGGTAATTAGAAAGAGTAAAAATGGCTTTTATTGATGTATCTCTTTTGACCGTTGGAGGGCAGAAACTCGCCGAAATTCCTGATTATCTTACATTTTTCTATTGAGTCACTTTAACCTGTCAAATGTACACTTTCTGTCAGATATTGTAGTAGAATCTGAGTGATTGTTGCAAAACTGCAGTTACAAGTCAATATATTTATTATTTATATGCCTTTTAACGCTGACTTTATGCGCACGGTTACAACCTTGCAAGTCAAGGGGCTGAGAATGCAAGTTAAGGTAAATAACTGTTGAATATCTAAAATAAAATACATGGAAATAATACGTTACACTAAGTTATTACAGAGAAAAAATAAGATACTAGTTTTTCAATAGCTTTTATTATTATGGTCTCAGTTAATCATACAGAAAAAGAATAGAAGAAGATATAAAAATCCATGCAAGGCTAAGAACTTCTCTAACAGGCAACATCATATTATACAATAAATAAAGTGGTTAATACAATAAATACTTGAAATATTAATAGGAGCCTTCTATAAAACAGGCTACAAGAAATAAACTTCTGGAGGGAAGTAGAGGAAAGATCTGTATATCATAGCAAACCTACAATAATGATCACTGGAACAAAACCGCCCCACATGTTTTCTGAGCTGCATATCTATAAGATACATAAGAGAAGTTGGTCTAGTGAGGTGAAAGAGCCGCCCTCGTGGCTTCACCGCTCATCACCAGGGCCTCCACATCTCCAGCACGGCCAGCTGGGGGCCACGGGGTGGTGTGTTCTCTCTGTGACCAGCCACATGGGCCCTGGGCCCTTTTCTCGGAAGCTGCCTGGCGGCGTCAGGCTCCCCTGCGAGGGTTACGCTCATCCCCGGGTCAGCGAGAGACAGGACGTCCTGGCGGAGCTTGGACTGGGGGGAGCCAGCGTCTGCGGACCGGGGCAAGGACTTGAGCAGGTGGTTGAGCAGACGGGAGCCCAGAGTTTTGTCCATCCAATCGCAGGTGAGAAGCATGTTGTGCACCTCATGCATGCACCGGATGTAGCCTGTGCTGTATTTCTGCTGAGCCTCCAGCCCTGACGTCAGTTCTGCAGGGAGTGACGGAGGTGTTTGGTTACAGCGACCCCTGGCGGCGGAGGTTTGCGCAGCAGAGGTTTGACGATAATAAGATCCTATTTTTGTTTTGTAAACAGTTTAAACAAGTATATACTTTTCAGGGAATCTTAAGGTATTTAAGTATCGTTCTATTTTACAATAAGAAAGAGGAGAAAGGCGGTTAATGTCGATATAACTGTAACCTTACCGCTGCGTCTGTTGCTCTGGATGTTCTGCAAATGTTTCACGGTCATCTCCAGAATATCTGCCTTTTCCAACTTGGATTGCTGTGGAAAGACGGGTTCCGGCGTGAAACTGGTTCAGTCTGTTGACATGTGGAGTGAGACACGTGGTTGGATACTCACGTCCAGCCTGAACGCTCCGATCACAGTTTCCTTCAGCTGATCCAGACAGGTGTTGATTCTCTCCCTCCGTTTCCTCTCGATGAGTGGTTTCCTCATCTGTTAGAGAGGAAAAAATAATAATAATAATTGGAAAACAGCGAGGAGGAAGACGACGCGCAGAAGCCAGATCCAAACGAACAGGTCGGCCTTTTAAAATGTATATTCCGAAACGAAACTACCTTTCTTTCTTCCTTGGCCCTGGAGTGTTTGTAGGCCATGTATGAAGCGGTCATGTTTCCAACAGGTTGTCCGTGCGCTTGTGCGTCCTCTCCCCAGGAGCTCAGCGCGCCTTTAGGGCCCTCGGCGCGGCGCGGCCCCGTTATTTATCAGCCGCAATTAGCATGTGAATGCTCCAACGCTCTGGCGGCGGGATTTTCCCACACACGGGTTCGGATCCGTCAGGACTGACAGGTCACTGCCTCCATTCAGCAGACCGGAGACCAAGCCCAGAAGAAGAAGAGAAAAAAGGGCAGGCGACAGATGTCCAGCCTGACACCGAGCTCACACTCCACCCACCACTCCACCCATCTTCCTCTTCTCCCAGGGCCGAGGATCACGTGGTTCCTATATATGTATATGTATATATACGTGTGTGTGGTCTAAGATTATCTCTTGGCTCCCCTATGCATTAGATCAGCTTTCAACCTTGCAAACTGGTTATAGATTCAACTTTTGTCCAACTTGCGCAAAACTGGTCGGAAGTTGCCACTTATGACGTCATTTCACGCCTAAAAAGCTTGTTAGACGCAGATGTCATCAGAAGCTGCTCTCTTCTGTGTTTTCCTCCTTCTGTGTATTCACCTCCTTGATCAGCGTGCATGTTTTCTAATGTCCGGCTTCTCTGGTGACTGTCGGTTGGCAGATGCCAGATTGAGCGCTGCCTCCCTCCCGCTTCACTTGGGTCCCCTCGGTCGTGGGCCCCTATTTTAGAGCCACGCGACTGCCAGGCAGGCGAACGGCGGGTCGTGGGAACCAAAGCCGAACAAAGGCCCCTATTCACTCAAATCAGATCAGCATGAAAAACCTAATAACCTCCAGAGAGAGTGGACGGAGGAGGGGCTGGTGGATGACCAAAAACGGATCACTTTTGCATGATGCACAAATTGATAAAGTTTTACTGTTTCCTTTTTGTTGTATAAATGACGAATGGATCTAATCGAGACAATCTATTTACTATTTATTTCTAATTAAGTCGCTCCCCAGACGATGGCGGTGTTTCAGAGTCTGCCTAAAAGAAATGAGAAGTCATATGCTTGATTAATATTAATACTAATGCAAATACAGACTTGTTAACTCAATAAAAATGACTTTGTTTGCCTATAGCGTATTTTCAAAAATCCAAAAAACCCAAACATTTTTTCATTCTTGACAAACGACTTTGACGTCACGGCGTAAGCGCGCCCCCTCTGGTCACCGACCGCCACTGCAACGCGAACATCGCTGCTGTTACATGCGATGGCCACGAGGGGGCGCGCAGACGCGGTGCAGTGACAAGCTCTCCGCTGCTGGAGACACCGATCAGCAGTCCGGCTCGGAGAAAGAACTAGGAAACAGGGGCCTCGCAATCAACTACAGTAAGTTACAAACAAGGGGAGGCAACAAGCAGGGAAAACGAAGACTGGTTTGTTCCAAGAAGCACCTGGCTCGTCTTGACAAGTCGCGGGGAAACTGGTGAAAACGAACTTTACAAGGTATCGTGTTGTGCATAAGTACTTTCATGCGTTGTGTGGTTAAGCTAATTTGCTTACGCATAAAAGGAGGAAAAATGAACACGAAAAGTGATAACGGTTGCTTGCTTGGAGAAGGATCTTTTCTGAAGCCTGTTTGCTCCCTGTCTGGTACTCGGACATGGACTGGAGCTCTACGAAGAGCCGCTGCAAGGCCTAGCTAACGCTGTGCTAAAGAAGCTAGCTAGCTGACATTCGTAACGTTACGCGGCTTTCCGCCTATATTGTGGTTACTTCTATCTCCTATTGCTATTTTTAAATACAGCATAAGCACTGAAATGAATTTTGTAAGTGAGCCCTTTTGGGGACTCTAATGTGTCGACTACATAACGCCCACATACACTTTTACAAACAATGTAGCAGTGAGAACCGTTACTTGGTGGACTGTAATTGAAGGCCACGTTAGCCACGTTAGCCTACCGTCAGTTCCCACTGTGGTAAACCCTCAGCCTGCCCCTGCCGCTCGACATTTAAGGTATCCTGCACTACATACATTGGTGAGCAAGTGCACATTCTGCCAGCGTTGCACAAAAGATGTCAGGCTTCCGAAATCACAAAGCAGGCACGATGGCAGAGGGGCGGTGCTCACTGTCAGCTTCATGCTGGTTAGCTCCCCGGGCCGGGGCTCTCAAACTTGTTTTACCCTGCATTTAAACTGTAAGTGACAGAAATCAGAACCTGTGAGTAGCTTGTAAACATTTCTAAACAGGAGTGCAGTATAGGAGATGTTCGATCTGCGTCCGCTGCTGTCTGCAGGGTGGATGGTGGCCTCATCATTGAGCTGTGCTCCGTCTCCTTGACTTCTTTTGAGTCATTGTTCAATTAAAGATGGCCATGTGATTTTTCCAAAGGTGCCATCTGCCTTTACTCCCCACTTGCGTCACTGATTATGAAGGGTTCTGCTGCCTGCTGGCTACATTAACGAGCATTAGCCCAGCCGAAAGGAGGATTTGGCCACCTGGCGGAGTTTAGGTGTGTTTGGCAGCAAAGAAAAGGTGGTTTGTTGGTCGAAGAGTCCTGGGGAGGTTTTCTTTCCCCTCTGTGTCACATATGACCCATCCGGCTTGCACCACCCACTGGGGCCAGGTTCATATTCCTGCTTCCAGCACGGCTTTCTAAATGTGGACTTGCTGCCAAGGCATAAGAAGAAGAGTGTGACGGGTCCAGAGGATCCAGACAGGACAACAGGTTGGTGGGGAGGTTCTTAGACCAGTGACGCTCAGTATTAGGCCCGTGCGGGTCAGATGGAAGTTTTTGTGACACACAAAAAAAAGATTGTTTTGCTTTGAAGCCAACAGTGGCTTCTCTGTCTTTGGATTAGGGATTATACTGGCATATTTTACTTTATAGTGACGGTAATTACACTTGAATGGCTCCTAGCTCTTCAGGAAACTTTGCCCTGTAGTGTGCGTAAGGTGCTTTGGGTGGGTCGGGCAACTGTGCAGATAAGAGTCCTTCAAGTGAACTGGGTGGGGGAGAGAAGGGCAGCAGTGAGATACGCTCGCACATCTGTCCCTATGTTGTGGCAGCGCTTCTTCAGAGCAGCGTCGCGCTTCTAAAGTCTCTATTATTCGATTTCAAGTGTGTTTACGAGTCTAAATCGCTGCAGGGTGTGATCAGTCTCACAGTTTAAGAGGTCGTTCAGGGCCTCTGGACTGGGATGTAGTAAACATCCGATGGCTAATCATTTACTGAAGATGATTAATACAATTGTGCAACTTCCTGATGCAGCACTTAAGGTCAGATCAGATTTTCAAGTTCTGACATGTCTAAAGCTACGTGACATGGTTATATATGTATTTTACTCTTGACATCTTTTACTCTAACTGTGTCCCTAGTGTAGTCAGGTTTACTCCTGATATATCACAAAACCACACTGGTAATTTGAACAAACTGGAATAAGAGGAGCCGAGTGCAGCTGGAGGGAGTTGTGTTTGTCTCTGCGTCCTGTCCAGACCTGCATGCTATCACTGTTCTGTTTGCATGACTGTGACTCCTGAATCATTGAGAAGACATGAGTTATATAATTATAAGCAGCACCACATTCTGTTCCCAACACTTTGTCTCGCGTCTGCCCAGATCACTCTGGGTAATATTCCATCCTCGCTTGGTTTTTACTCTCGGGGGTCTTTTGTTTTCCTTACATTTCGTCTCCAAGGTGGACAGTCCGCTCCCTGGTTGCTCGTGGTAACGCTGCGCCATGCCTTTCCCCTTTGGCAAGTCCCACAAGTCGCCGGCGGACATCGTCAAGAACCTTAAAGACAGCATGACGGTGCTCGAGAAGCACGACATTTCGGACAAAAAGGCCGAGAAGGTAGGCGAACAGGCTGACTTCCTCAACTCCTGAATGTGTGTGTGAATAGAAAAGGCAAAAGTGTGTGTGTGTGTGTGTGTGTGTGTGTGTGTGGTCCAGGCCACGGAGGAGGTGTCGAAAAGCTTGGTGGCCATGAAGGAGATCCTGTACGGGACTAACGAGAAAGAACCCCAGACGGAAGCGGTGGCCCAGCTGGCTCAGGAGCTCTACAACAGCGGCCTGCTCAGCACGCTGATAGCGGATCTGCAACTCATCGACTTTGAGGTGGGATCCTCGCCCAGGTTTGCCGTTTTCGCGTGAAAGGCGATGCGTGTGAATACACGTGCTTTATCTCTGGCTTCCAGGGAAAGAAGGACGTGGCTCAGATCTTCAACAACATCCTCAGGCGCCAGATCGGCACCCGCACGCCCACGGTGGAGTACCTGTGCACCCAGCAGAATATCCTCTTCATGCTACTCAAAGGGTAAACTCACAAACCGGGAAATGTAATTGTGTTTGTGTTTTTGAAGCCTGCGTTTGTGTTAACAGTTGTAAATGAAGGGATGACATCTCTGGTGAGCGCAGACAGGTCGCTAACACGAATTCTGTGTAGCGAATGCACTTTAATACCCTCCCTGTGTGTGTGCAGGCATGCTCTTGTGCAAACCACAGCTATGACAGATGTTATCCCAACTTCCTGTGTTTTTCTCTCTCTCGTGAGATGAACATCGGTGTGCGATTGTGTCACGGCGGTGCGTTCACGGGCCGGTGTTTTCCGCAGGTACGAGTCTCCAGAGATCGCCCTGAACTGCGGCATCATGCTGAGGGAGTGCATCAGACACGAACCTCTGGCTAAAATCACACTGTACTCGGAGCAGTTTTACGACTTCTTCAGATACGTGGAGATGTCGACCTTCGACATCGCCTCCGATGCATTCGCCACTTTTAAGGTGAGTGGCGTCACGTGATCAGCTCAGCTTTTGCTTTGGAGCGGCATGTGTGTAGTGGGGGATTGGTTTTTGTTAGTTTTGTAGTTAAAGACATTGAATTAAGAGCTGCGGCTTCATCGGGATCCTCTGGCCTGGTTTGTCATCCTCTGTCTGCTCTCTTCTCAGGATCTCCTCACAAGACACAAACTACTGAGCGCCGAGTTTCTGGAGCAATATTACGACAAAGTGAGTGCAGCGTAAACGCAGTACAGCAATTGTTAAAACTCCAAAGGATGTTGCTGCTGTTGCATGAAACACTCACCTACACACTCTTGATAAGTGTCCACCTGTCAGCAGGGGGCGCTAGATTCGTTGTAACATCTTTATTCGTAATTCTACAGCTAAAGAGCAGTTAAAAAGTTTCTTTTCAGATGTTTTGCTGAATTATTTATCAGTATTTATGTGTTTTATTACTCAGAACTGCTTGTAGAAGCTCTTAAATCGACTGTTGTGCTACTATACAGACAGATCATGTGTCACTCTCGTCCTCCTGGATCACAGGGGTTTTTGACATAACAAAGGTTTCAGTGATTTACATACAGCCTGGGTGTGCCACGCGCTGGTCGTGTCAGGAAAACAAACCAGCGATCTGGGGGATTTTTTTTTGTCGGTGTCAGACTTCTCATTTTCCCATCATTCTGTTTTGACACCAGACAGCCGCTGTGAGAAAAACCTTCACTTGACTCATCTCGATGACTCTCCTCCTCTTTTCCTTCTCTCTCTCTAGTTCTTTAGTGAATATG
The DNA here is from genome assembly GCA_000180735.1 of Tetraodon nigroviridis. Classification (NCBI taxonomy): domain Eukaryota; kingdom Metazoa; phylum Chordata; class Actinopteri; order Tetraodontiformes; family Tetraodontidae; genus Tetraodon; species Tetraodon nigroviridis. The sequence goes on from CAAE01014974.1 coordinate 930,492, forward strand.
AAAAGCTACTGCATTCGGAAAACTACGTGACTAAACGACAGTCCCTCAAGGTGAGAATCCCAGCTTCCGTAATCAGGGAGCCCAAGAGTTACGTTACCAATTAAGAAGGCAACTTCCTGTCATTTTTAAATCAAATAAAATTCTTTTTGTCGTGCTCAGTTGCTGGGAGAGCTGCTGCTCGACCGACACAACTTCACCATCATGACGAAATACATCAGCAAACCAGAGAATCTGAAGTTAATGATGAACCTGCTCCGGGATAAGAGCCGCAACATCCAGTTTGAGGCGTTCCATGTTTTTAAGGTACGGATGTGAAGTGTTTCCGGTGCTAAACACAGGTGTAAGCGCGAGTTTTAACCTGCGTGTGGCGTTTTTTTCCCCCCAGGTGTTTGTGGCCAACCCCAACAAGACGCAGCCCATCCTGGACATCCTCCTGAAGAACCAGACCAAGCTCATCGAGTTCCTCAGCAAGTTCCAGAACGACAGGACGGAGGACGAACAGTTCAACGATGAAAAGACTTACCTGGTCAAACAGATCCGGGACCTCAAGCGGCCCGCCCCCCAGGAGGCCTGAGGGGAGCGCGCCCAACGTTCGGTGGGGGGGAAGGAGGAGCCATCGGCGCCGCGTCGCAGGTACTTTGCCTAATGGACCCATCAGCAGCTGCTTTTTCTGGTTTCTGTCAAAAAATCTTGGAAAAATAACCCCCGAATCCTCCTGTGGGAAACTGGGCAGCTCCTCCGCTTCTTAGTAAACATTTGATTATCGCCCCTTTCTTTTTTTTTTTTTTTTTAACTTTCTCCAACAAAAATTACAGAAAATAGATGCTGCTGCTTTCTTGCACATTGAGACGCGTGACATCCATCACTGTTGTTATGACGGCACAACATCGGATCGAGCTGCAGGAAAAACATCCCGTTACACGGCAAATGGGCCGAGTCCACCGAAGCGCAGCGGTACGAGCGAGCGGAACACTGGAGCGCTTCGTTGCATGCCTTGAAATGCGACCGAACCTGCCCGGTCCGGCTCCAGCGCCCCGGACTTTGGGGAGAACCCGAGGTCGCCGTTCCAAACTATGCCTTCATCCCGCAGAAACCCTCGGTCACGACGCGGCACTTGAAGCGCCCCACGGTGGGAGGATGAGGGTGGGGTCAGGTATGAATGAGGTGAATTCCTAAAGTGGGGTCTCTATCGTGTTGGGGGACAGGGTGATCGTGTACATATGCCTTTTCTTTTGCTTTGTAGATTTTTGTTTAACCTTGACATAAATATATATTATATGTATATTACCTTAAACGCCCGGTTTTTAGGTAATTGTATTAATTCCTTTCTAAACCATAAAAGAAACAAACGATGTCGGTTTTGCATTTCAGTCTCCTGCTGAAGTGGTTGCTGGTGGGTTTTCCATGTACATAACTTAAAAGGGGCCAGCTGATCTTTAGCTAACCTGTAGGATATTAACAATTTGTACAGCAGAGGAATGTCATGGTTTACGCTCCAGGTCCGTTCATCCTCCTTCCTCTTAGTTTCTCCGGTTGCTGGAAACTGGGCTGTGGACGTCACGGCAGGGGGTCGATTTAGGAATCATCTACGCTGATTCCCGCGCGCACTTTTAAATTCGCCTAACTCCAGTCAAAGGTTTCCCACCTCTCCTTTTCTTTCCGTTCGGTCGCCATCGCGAGGGTCGATAATTCCAGTACAATTCCAGCATTGTGGGTGGCAGAGTGTTACCGTTGCTGAGCAAAACCTCCCGGAATCACAGATTTGATTTCCCCTCCGATTCCAGACGCAGAAACGCAGCCAGACACACTAAACATGCATGTTCCTGCACCGGCTGTGCATGACGCTGTACTCAAGTTGTACTGGAATTGTTTCTTCTAACCGCCTTGAAAAGGTTCCAACTATTAAAAACAACGCGTAGCTGTGAAGCTTTCATGCCAAATTGGAGTCCTGTGAGCGTGGAGCCTGTGGGTGCTTCCAGACGGGTCGAAGGCCTGGGCCCTGCAGTCCAAATAAAGACAAGAGAAACGTTTGGAAGAAAAATAAAGCTGTGGTCGTTTTTAACAACTCACCTGTGTGACGCTGGTGTTTGTGCTCAGACCTGAAATAGTAGAGATGAAAGGACCAGGGGCCAGGATGCTTGGACTGAAGCTCCAGCTGCAGGTGTAACCTGGAGTATCCCCAACTGCTCTCACGTGGTAAAGTAAATCCTGACCTGGCCACCTTCTGTGTATCGAGTAACGACCTTGAAACCATTTTCTCTCTAACCTGTGACGCTTTCACCCCAACCAGGTGAATCAGGGTCCAAAACCAGCCGCGTCGACAATGGAAGAACCGAGAAGCGGATTCCAGTTTGGCGGACTGCTCCTTTAAGGGCTGCTTATTTAAAAAGAGAGAGAGAGAGAGAGAGAGAGAGAGAGAGAGAGAAAGAGGGGGCTTCCAGCAGAGAGAGAGAGAGAGAAAAACAGGAGCTCAGCTGGGAGAAGAGAAGACGAGCCGAGGGGGGACTTGAAGATAAGCGAGCCTGGTTATCTCTGCACACAGGACAGACCCCTGCAGACAGACAGACAGACGGACAGACGGACGGACAGACAGACAGAAGGTCACCATGGTGAAGATCACTTTTCAGTCCGTCGCGGGACAGAAAGTAGAGAAGGAGAACGACGGCGACAAGAGCGAAATTCTCCTCCCTCACGCCGCGGTGAGTGATTCCCTTTCCGGGTTTTCTTTCGGACGTTGTCCTGGACAGGACCTGTCTGTCTGTCCGTCTGTCTGTCCTCGGCCTGGCAGCAGACCTACACCTGTGCGGCCATGATCAGCGGGGAGGGGGGAGGAAGAGGAGGGAGAGGAGGAAGAGGCCTTCGCCATTTAGACGCAAACCAAAACATGCGCGTTTCCCGCTGCGGCTCAGTGCGCCGAATGCGCAACTGCAGGCTGTCCTGCAAGGCTGCTGTTTTCCAGGCGGTGCAAACCTGCAAGCTGCCGGCTGCTGACCCCCAAACCGAACCCTCAGTATGAAAGAGGAGTAAACGGCTCATTAGAGGAGAAATGCGGGTCTGGGCGGGAGGACAAAATGGCAGATGAGCAGCTGTGTGCTGGTGCAGCGTCCCGGCGTCTCCCCGGCCTCTTCCCGAGCTCGGAGGACGCTGGTCCCTGTGGGAAGGCCTGGAGGACGCTGGTCCCTGTGGGAAGGCCTGGAGGACGCTGGTCCCTGTGGGAAGGCCTGGAGGACGCCGGAGCCCGAGCTGCAGCTGGGGTGCGAAATCCACGCTGGACGAGATGGACGTGGTGTGGCACGCCGGCCGTCGGCGTGAACGAGCTCCTGTGGCGTGGGAGAACACAAAGTAGTGCGCTTTCACACATGCACAGTTGTCCTCCTGTCCCCCGTGTCCGAACAACCTCTCCCAGCCGAAGTCGGGCTGTGATTGGCTCTCCTGCGTGGGCCCATGCGTCCAGTCTGACTTCCTGGCGGAGGCGCAGAGGCAGGAGCGCCTACTACCAGCGCCTGGTGCCAGCCAGCCAGCCAGCCAGCCAGCCAGGAGTCAGGCGCGTGCTGGCGCCAGATGGACCGCGAGACCGGGGGTGTCTGCGGGATTACTCACCACCTCGGTCCTCTCCGTCTGGCTGCTGTCCGCTGCGTCGCCGTGGAAGCCTGCTGCTATTCCGGGCTCATTCAGAAACTAATGTGTGTGTGTGTGTGTGTGTGTGTGTGTTGGTTTTTCCAGGATGAAGAGGAGCTGGTTCTGCCCCTGCGGCCCAGGAAGTCTCCCCTCAACGGCCTGTGCTGCCTGACCTTTGGCCTGGTCGTGTTCATGGCCAGCCTGGTCCTGGCCTCCGTCTATGTGTACCGCTACTACTTCATACCTCACGTAAGAACGGTAGAACCTTCAGTCAATCTGCATCAGGCTTTTGTTCCCTGGTTGACCACGCCGCGTGTGTGTGTGCACGTAGAACCCCGGGGAGAACCTGTTCCACTGCAGGGTCCTCTACGAAGACTCCTCCTACGCGCCGCTGCGCGGGCGCCAGGAGCTGGAGGAGAACGTTGGCATCTACCTGGAGGACAACTATGAGAAGATCAGCGTGCCCGTGCCTCACTTTGGAGGCAGCGACCCGGCGGATATCATTCATGACTTCCATAGAGTACGCACACACACACACACACACACACACACAAGAAACAGCTGTAGTCTCATTGTTAGCTTCTGGAAATGATGTTTTTGTGTTTTTAGGGCCTGACCGCCTACCATGACATCGCCCTGGACAAATGCTACATCACAGAGCTCAACACCACCGTGGTGATGCCTCCTCGCAACCTCTGGGAGCTTCTCATCAACGTGAAGGTACGTAAAGACGCGTTTCAGATGGAAGCGAGTGGTTTCGTCCCATCCTACCGGCGGCTCCAGACTCTCCAGTGAGCTTCCTGTTGTGTGTGTCTGTGTGTGTGTGTGTGTGTGTGTGTGTGTTCCCTGCAGAAGGGAACCCCTATTTGCCTCAGACCTACATCATCCATGAAGAGATGGTGGTGACTGGAAAGGTGCACAACCTGCGCCAGCTGGGCCCCTTCATCTACCACCTGTGCCACGGGAAGGACACCTACCGCCTGAGCCGCCGCGTCTCCCACCGACGTGAGTGCGGGAAAGCGCACGAAAGCTCAAACCAGTCACGAGTGTTCGCGTTTTTCCAGTTTGTAACCTCAAGAATGTTTACTTCAGCCTCATGACCTGCTTGTCTCTGCGGCTTTGGTGGCGACGAGCTCTGAGCTCTGCGCTCTGCTTCTACCTGAACAGCTTCCCGTGTCTCGCCTTTTCCCCTCTCAGGCATCAGCAAACGCGAGACGAAGGACTGCCACCACATCCGTCACTTCGAGAACACGTTTGTGGTGGAGACGATGATCTGCGACTAGGCGTGGCCCCGCCCGTCCGCCCTGGCTGACGCCACCACCCGCGGGACCGTAGCACCCTCCTGCGGCTCTGATCGTGTCTAAGTTGCACTTTAATTGTTGCTTTTCTTTCTTTGCTCTGCGGTGATGCAACACTAAGCTGCTTCCCTCACAGAATTTTCCTTGTAGCCTCTTTTAGCTGGTATGAGTTCTGATAACACCCCTCCTCCTCCCCCAACACAACTCCCACCTGTGGGTTTTCTACAATGGTGTTGTCAAGGTGACTGTTTTTCTTCCTCCCTGGGGGGCATACTTTGTGTTTCTTTTATTTCTGTTTACCCTCTCCTCTACAAAGGCTGGCACGCTTCCTTTTTGTTCCATATTTATCATTTTCATGTTCTGTGAAATGGAAACTTTTGATAGTTTTTCATTTGATGCCTTCGTGTTGCTCCGCTTTCGTTTTGCCTCCATTTTTCATCCAGTGGTTTTTTCTTTTCTTTCTTTCTTTCTTTCTTTTTTTAAAGCTCACGCTCCCTATTTTTTGCACATTCTTCAACAATGCCTTTGTAGGTCCTTTGGAAATAACATCTTTGTTTCCCTCTTGCATGAGTTATTTATAAAGGAACAGAATCACTATTAGAATGTTTTGTAAAACCACGTTTCAAAGCCTTAGTCCAAGATCTGCGCCTGGGCTAACGTCAAAGTGAGCGAAATCTACTCCTGATTTGTTAAACTCGTTTGATCTGCATAGTTTGTCTGCCGTTGAAATGTGTCTGAATAAACTAGTGGATGTTGTGAAGAAGCCAATCTCTGGTCTGAAATCCTTCCACGTGTCACGCCGGCGCACAACAAATTATTCACACACGTGTGAAATATTCAGCAGCCTTCTCCCAGCCTGTGCTCATATTCCGCCAGCAGCGAGTCCTCTGAGCTCGTTCCGATGCTGAAGGATAATGAAAGAACCTGGTTTTATGAGTATGGCTAATGAATCGGCTAAAATTGCTTCCTGTCATCTTTGGCCTGCCTGTGTGAAAGGCAGATGTTTGGTCTGGAGGGGCTTTTTTCAGGGTCAAATCCTCCCTGGATGAGAAGGTCCAAGCTCGCTGGAATGTCAAACCTTGTGACGCAGCATCTCAAAAGTTCCGATTTGTGTCACCCGATCCCAAAAACCACCGCAGCACATTTTGACACCGATCACCCAAACGTGCCCGGTCCAGCACAGATCTTCTTACACACTCAGCTGACGCTCTAATCTGCTGATCATCGTGAAACGGGGCTCGCGCACCAGCCCGGCTCTCTCCACAGACTATATAAGCCACTCGTTTCTGCGCGGACGGGGTTTCTTTTTCCCTCAGGAGGAAAATGTGTTTTTCACCGGTGCGAAGTCTGATTGTCCTGCTGCTCCTCGGCCGTGCTGATGCTGGTAAGTTGCTGAATCTCTTTTCTTCTCTTTGTTTTTTTGCCGTCGCTGCATGTGTCGACTGAGTTTGAAGGAGCTGAGTGTGGATGTCAGCCTCGGTGTAACCGACGGTCCCTGCTGGCCTGACCGGGCCGGATCAGGCGGCCTCCACCGTTTGACTTGTCGCTTCTCTGGTTTTGACGGCAGGACGCGGCCTGTGGAGGATCCGGGAGCGCGTGCGCCGCGTCCAGCTGCAGAATGCCAAGCAGCTGCTCCTGATGCAAGCAGGATGTCAGGCTTTCCGCCACGTGACGGAGGGCAAGCTTCACCAGCCGCTCGACCACTTCAACCCCCAAGACCCTCGAACCTTCCCTCAGGTGGAGCACGGATCCCAAACGTCCACATTTAATCTGCTCAAACATCTATTTTTATTTAAAGCATCAGGACATGTGATTTCTGAAAAGCTTTATCCGTCCCAGCAAAGCTTTATCCGTCCCCCGCTGCCGCTGCTAAAAGAGCCAAAAACCATCAAAAGAAACAGGCGCTCAACCAGTCGGCTTGGTCGAGGTGAAAACACACCCGCTGCGACCTGAGATCTCTCTTCTTCTCTCCATCTGTCTGACTTCCAGAGGTTCTTGGTGAACGAGGCTTTCTGGAGGAATCCCGACGGCCCCGTGTTCCTCTACATCGGCGGCGAGGGGCCCATCTTTGAGTATGACGTTCTGGCAGGTACGAAGCCTTCAACAGGCTGATTCGATCCATCCAACAAAAAAAAAAAGGTTTGCAAAGATGAAAAAGAAAGAAGAGACATGCTGCGTGTTCAGGTTCAGACCAGCAGCTTGGAACGCTGCTGCTCCCTGAACCGGCTCCGCTTGGACTGTGTCTCCAGGTCACCACGTGGACATGGCCCAGCAGCACAGCGCTCTGCTCCTGGCTCTGGAGCATCGTTTCTATGGTGACAGCGTCAATCCTGATGGTCTAAAAACAGAACATTTGGCACACCTGAGCAGCAAGCAAGCGTTAGTATCTGCTTCTGTGTGTGTGTGTGTGTGTGTTGTCCCTCACTTTGCCTTTCCTTTTTGCATATTTCACCTCATTTTTATTGCTTCAAGCACTTTGATTAGTCAGGAAATTTGTCTCCTTTTAAAGGTGGATGTTTGCTCCTGATTTGATTGGCTTTCTCTGTCTCTGTGTGTGTGTGTGTATAATCCAGACTGGCTGACCTGGCTGTGTTTCACCAGTACATCAGCGGAAGCTTCAATCTGAGCCACGGGAACACTTGGATCAGCTTCGGAGGCTCGTACGCCGGAGCGCTGTCTGCCTGGTTCAGAGGAAAGGTGCCCGGATGTGAACAATGGTTACCACAGCTGTGAAAATGGTCCTAGCTTAGTTTAGGCCTGTTTTAGCCGAACTGTTAAGGCCAAAATCAATTACCTTTTACAAAGTTCTGCCCCAAAAATGATCTCTGAAAGGCATGAATTTGATTGGCTTACATTAGGGAAAGAATAGAGTTTAAAGTCAGAAACAGCTCAAAGCCCCATTATTGAGGTGCTTCTGTCCCCACTTTCTGCTCTGTCCTGCAGTTCCCTCACCTGGTGTTCGGAGCTGTGGCATCTTCAGCTCCTGTCAGGGCCACGCTGGACTTCTCTGCCTACACCAACGTAATGCTGCTGTCGTCTATGAAGACCAGAGTATTTCTGCATCACCAGAACACTGGAAGTGTGATTTTCTTTGTTTTCAGACTGTTGGGTTGAGTCTCACCAATAAGGCCGTTGGAGGCTCAGTACAGGTACGGAGACAACACCTGGTGAGCGTGGCGTCAAACTGAATCCGACCTCCTTCTAGTGTCTAGAAGCCGTCCAGAAGGCGTTCACTGCTGTGGAAGCTCAGCTCATGGTGGGTAACGCCAGCCAGGTGGCCTCAGACTTTGGCTGCTGTCAGACCCCCAAGAATCTCGATGATCAGGTAAAGATGTCGGCCAGGGAGCCTCGTCCTTCAGCCGTCTCCGTTGGGTCCATTTCCAGTCTGTTCTCAGGGGAGAATCGTCTCACTTTCATCTTAGATTGAGCTGATGCAGAACCTGGCTGATGTCTTCATGGGCGCGGTGCAGTACAACGAAGAAGGTGTCTACATGTCCATCAGTGACCTCTGCAAGGTCATGACCCGGCAGAATGGGACATATGAGAAAGGGCGGGACGCCTACAACAGCCTTGTTAAACTTGCACAGGTATTTAACACAACCTCTCTGTGATTTCCACTTTTCTAATACACACCCAGTGTAATTTTGGACGCCATTTCATTTTTGTCCCCTCTGTGTCCAAGTACCAACCAGAGTTGTAGTACATAATGTGGCCACACGGCGTCACTATCGGCGCATTTTATGGGGCAGTTGGGAATAAAAATGAGTTCCAAAATGGATCTCTACAGCAGGATTGTAGGAGCAAATGATTCCTAACCCGATTGTGCAGATCTACCGTTCCATCACTGAAGAACCATGTCTGGACATCTCCCATGAGAAAACACTGAGGGATCTGATGGACACCTCCCCACATGCAGGCCGGAGATCAGAGAGACAGTGGACCTACCAGACCTGCACCGAGTTTGGCTTCTGTACTACTCACATCTAACAAAGGCACTTCGGTGTCACCTTCCTCCTCTGGTCTCACACCTTGTTGTGTGCTTCCAGTCCAGACTTGTGAGGAAAACACTTGTCCTTTCTCGGGAATGGTGACCTTGCAGTTCCAGACCGAAGTATGTTCCTCGGTCTTCGGAATCTCCCAGCACTCCCTGCCTCGGCGGGTTGCCTTTACCAACACCTACTATGGAGGAGACAGTCCGCACACTCACAGGGTCCTCTACGTCAACGGTGAGAGTCCTTCAAAATGTCAGATTCACCACAGAGATCAGGAAATGATCCATTTCACATGATAAATAGGTGGAATTGATCCGTGGAAGGAGCTTTCAGTTATCCAGGACAGAGGGGAAGGAGATGAAGACCAGGTCATCTTCATCGAGGACACTGCTCACTGCGCTGATATGATGAGCAGAAGACTAACAGATCGCCGTTCACTCAAGACAGCCAGACTGGTAAAATTCAGCTACTGCCATTATAACTGTGTAATCATACAAAGAAAACACACAGATATCTATTATGTTAGATTTACAATCAACTTTTTGAATTTGTTGAATTACAAGAAATAGCTCGTCTGTGGAAACCTGTAATGTTAAACTTTGGCCACAGGGGGGCAGTGTAACACACCTGGACGCGTAGTAGTTCTAGGTTTGACTGGATGTAAATAAATAAATATATGGATGTTTTTCATGCAATAATTGTAATTAAATAGCATTTGGTATATAACTATTGTAACAAGTGTTCTAGAATACTGAATAAGAGGGGAATTCCTTGCGCAGAGTTGTAGCGGGTGAGCGGATTGCTGGGGGGTAACAGGCTGGTCGCCGTTTATCTTGCTTATCTGCGTCCCTGCAGGAGGTCGAAACACGCGTGAGCAGCTGGCTGAAGATGGCTTCTCAGGAGAGGATGAAGAAAAGGCTCTGAAGATGACCTGATCGCATCCACTAGCTCTTCGGGTGATGGAGGGACGATAAATATGTGCCTGCTGGATCTACCTTAGGTTAGTTTTTTTTTAAATTTATATTTACAGATATGATTTTAATATTGTGAATTGCTGAACATTTTGAAGAATATTCAGTAGTGACCAATATATATATCCACAGTGACATTTCCAGTAAATTATAACAATACGGACTTTAATCAGTTATTCATTTTATTATACTTTACTGTTTCTCCAACATTATTTTTTGTGTATGTTACTGGTTTTCATTATAATATTTAAATGTTTTTTTTTTTTATTCGCATCCACTTTTCTAATTGTAATTTTGGTGTGTTTTGGGGGTTTTTAACGGTAAATAACCATGGTCATGCGCATTGATTGCCGCTAGAGCGCGACCTTACTTATGTTTGTCATTTTTTTGTATGAGACGCTCAATAAATGTTCAGGAATAGTAAATTAGTGTCCTGATTAGGCCCAGATGTCACAAGATGGATGTGACAGAGCCTGTGGATGTCTTATAAAAGTGGCAGAAATGGTGAGGAGATAGAGAGTGTTTGTGTGAGGAAGGTGTGGAAGCAGCAGTTAT